>JAOSBM010000204.1:10867636-10891654 GCA_027568955.1 Erythroxylum tenue | reverse complement strand
CTGATGATCTTAAGATCAGTGATGATGTTAGTGCCTCCTTTAATTGATCAAATGCAGATAAACAATTATCATCAAAAACCCACAACTTGATCACTAGCATCGTACTTGACTTCGAATAGGAGTGTCCAATCTGATGATCTTAAGATCAGTGATGATGTTAGTGCCTCCTTTAATTGATCAAATGCAGATAAACAATTATCATCAAAACAAAACGACACTTCTTTAACTAATAGGTTCATTAAAGGTCTGGCTATTTATGAGAAGTACTTGATAAAACGGCTGTAAAATCCTGCATGACCTAGGAATCCCTGTATGCCTTTTACATTGATGGGTGGTGGGAGCTTTTTTATAACCTTCGTCTTCTCTCTGTCCACTTCATTTCCTTGGTGTGATTTTTATGCCCAAGCACTACTCCTTCATGGTACTTCTCCCAATTTAGCACTAGATGTGAAAAATGGAGTACTCTGTCCAAATTAGTCAGGAATTGCTCAAAGGAGTCTCCAAAGATTGAGAAATTGTCCATAAAAACTTCAATTATCTCCTCATTCATATCCACAAAGATAGACATCATGCACCTTTGGAATGTAGCTAAAGCATTGCATAACACGAAGGGCGTTCGACTATACACAAATGTGCCATAAAGACACATAAAAGTGGTCTTTTTTTTGGTCGTCGGGATAGATGAATATTTGATTATATGTTGAATAACGGTCTAGGAAGTAATAGAATGAGTGACTAGCCACTCTTTCGATCATTTGATCTACGAATGGGAGAAAAAATGATCTTTTTTAATCACCTTATTAAGCTTTCAATAGTCTCCCTCTTGTCACTGTTCTTGTCAAAATTAACTCTCCACTTTCACTCTCCATAACGGTCATTCTGCCTTTCTTTGGCACGCATTATACCAGCTGACCCATTCAATATTTGATATGGGGTATATGATACCAAGGGTCTAAGCACTTCTCTACTTCCTTTTTTACCACTTCTATCATGTGAGGGTTTAACCTGTATTGATGTTCCCTCACTGCTCAACTTCGTTCTTCAAGGTTTATTTGATGCATAACAACATTTGGGCTTATACCTTGAATGTCAGATATATGCCATCTCACAGCCTCCACTTCTTAATAATTGCTACCACCCCACTCTCTTGTTCCTTATCCAATTGATTGGAAATGATGATGGGTAAAGTGTGATCTTCATTTAGAAAAGTATACTTAAAGTGTGTAGGTAAAGGTTTGAGCTCTAGAGTTGATGGGTTCTCCGTGGAGGGTGGTATGGGTGCTTTAGTTCTTACTAATAATTCTTGATGTCTTGTAACACTTAATTCCTCTGTCTTTGTGTTTATCTCAAATTCCTCTTCATTCTCCCTCTTAGTTTCATTATCCGTCTCGACTTCCATATATCAATTTCTTCAAAGCAACTCTCTTTTTGCTCTTGAATACTTTCATCTATGACATCAATCTTCATGTAAGCACTGTTTTGTTTTGGATTTTCAAAGTCTTATCCATGATGAACTCTGATTGATCTTCACTAATCTGAAGTGTTAATTTATCTTCATGAACATCGATTAATGCTCTCCCTATGTTTATGAAAGGTCATATAAGAATTAGTGGACATTTCTTATCCTCTTTGAAATCAAGAGCAACGAAGTCCACGGGGATAATAAACTTGTCCAGTTGTATTAACACATCTTCCACCACTCGAAACTATCTTTTTATTGATTGATCAACCAAATGAATTATTATTAAAGTTGGCCTGACCTCATCGAGCCTCAATTTTCTAAATATCATGAAAGGCATAAGATTGATGCTTGCTCCTAAATCACAAAGCACTTTGCGAATTCAAATTCACCAACCATTCAGGGTATTGTGAAACTCCCTGGATCCTTCAACTTGGAAGGCATATGACTGGTGATTATGGAACTACAGCTGCCAGTTAACACCACTATTTGGTTTTCTTCCCAAGTGCATTTCTTTAATAATATGTCCTTCAGTAATTTGGCATACTTGGGCATATGTTCCAATGCCTCCACGAAAGAAAATTAATTTGCAAAGTCTTTAATTTCTCCATGAAATTTGCAAATTGTGCATCCAGTTTGCTCTTTTGTAAGCATTGAAGATATAAGATCTTTGGTGGATATGGCCGAGGGGCAACGTAAGGCAGGTATTCACTATTGTTAACATCCTTGTTCTTTTCTTGGTCTTTCTCTACTAGGTGGGATGCAATTTATGTTTTTGTTGGTTGCTCAAGTTCTTTTCCATTTTAAAGTGTGATTCTCTTTAGTTGCTCTTTTAGGTTTGCTTCAGTGTTGCTCGGGAGCTGCCCACACTTCTTGTAGACAATGTATTTGCCAATTAGCTCATTTGGACTTCTAAGTTGTGGATGGAAGAGGCATGAGTTTTGATTACTTGTTCGAACTTTCCTTGTAATCTTTAACGAGTGTCATTCATATTTATGAGCTTGTCCAAATTTTTTGTCCAACTTAGGGTCTGTAGAATTGGGTTTCTCCTGTTGAAATCTAGGTGGCCTTTGAGGTCAAAATTGACCTCTTGCATTGTTTGACCAAGAAAATTTTGGGTGATGCTTCCACCTAGGATTATACATGATGGAGTAAGGATTGTTTCCCTCTCCTCGACTAAATTGTGCTTCCATGTAGTTGAGTTACTCCATTTCATTGGATTGCATCAAAAAGTAATCGATGGTATCATGGGTATCTTGTCAACATAATTCACATCTATGTTGAATTGCTTTAACAGAAGCTGATGAAGAGGCTTTCATGGTATTGTAAACTGTCAATCTTCGCCTGCATTTCTGTAATCAAATCAACAATAATATCTCCCTTCTGATCACGAAAGGTTGTTTGCTGTCTACTTCTGTCGAACGTCCAAAGATAACTATTACTTGACATCTCTTCTAACAAATCCTTCAATTCCTCAACTATCTTTCTCATTAGAAATCCTTCAGATGCTGCATCAATGGTGCCTCATACGGATGGAGTAAGTCCATTGTAAAAGGTTTATAGAAGGAATTCCTTGGGTAGGTTATGGTGATGACACCTCCTTTGCAAATCCTTATACCGTTTCCATGCTTCATAAAGTGACTCTCCATCACTTTGTTAGAAATTTGTAATCTCATTTATCAACTATGTCATCTTTGTGAGGGGGAAGTGCTTATCTAAAGTTGCAAGCACCAACTGCTTCCACATTGTGATGTTTGCAGGACTTAACGAATGATACCATATCTTAGCTCTATCCCTTAATATGAAGGGAAAGAGTCTTATACTAATAACATCTTCCGACATTCCATGGTATCGGAATGTATCACATATTTTCAAAAAAATTAGTAAATGAACATTAGGATCCTCATTAGTTAACCCATAAAATTGTATATTGGTTTGCAGCATGTTCAACAAAGTTGACTTAATCTCGAATGACATTGCTTACACCGGTGGTCAAGTGATGCCTTGATATGCAACATTGAACCCTGGTCTCATGAAATCCATCAAGGTTCGTTGTTGGTTGTCTTGATTATGTTCCTCTGCCATCATTTCTTCCACCTCTTCTTCTTGGCATCTTACTCGTTCTAATCGGGTGATATCAACTGCCAAAGTTTCGACAATCTTGTTTGAATTTTGAGTAACTCTTGTGTTCATGCAGTAACATGAACACACAAAAGGCAAAAAATTCTTTAGAACAAAGGAATTCAAATAATCCTAAACTAACTCCCTGACAACGGTGCTGAAAACTTGAGCAAGTTTTATCTAATGTAAACCATCAATATTCCGCAAGTATACGAATCATAAACTTTTAATGATTAAGGTGTTGATCCTACGAGGAATTAGCTAAAACTAATTGAATCCTAACATTTTCTAACCCTGTAAAAAGGTGATTAAAATGAAAATAAAAATAACTAAAAAATTAAGCAATCAAATATGAGTTGAATGAAAATAGAATTCTAAAATTATCACAATTAAATCAAATAGAGCACTTAACCATTTAAAAAATGAGATGACACAATAAAACAAGATTGATCAATTATGAGAGTACAGATTCATTCTATCATTATTTTGCTACATTAACCATTTTTGATTCAATCGGTATCGATCTTAAATTTTTGAAGGGTTGATTACTCTCTCTCAAGACCTAATCATTTAACCCCATTTAATAACCCCTAATTGATTCCAAAATTCCAAAATTGCAGTCTCTTGATTAACAAAAACAATTTAACGTTTTCAACTAATTCTTAAGCTATATATTGAATAATTGAGTCCTCACACAAGATCTCTCTTTGTATGATTACCAATTTGGTATTTATGTGACTTATTAGGTTGTTAACTCTTATTACGTAACCTAATTAGATTACTATCGATTTAATCTCTCAATTTATTATAAACGTATAAGCAACCACAAATATCACAACACCCAAAACATTTCATTGAAATCAAAAGCAATCAAGTCACAAAATGATTCAAGAAAAAATCCTAAAATGAAATTAGAATATCATCAATGAGTTCAACATCAATCCCAGTTTATGCATCAAGATGGAAGTAAATAAACAAAAGAAAGATAGAAAGAACTTGATTGGACTGGTCTTGAATGGTTGAACTGTTGTTGCTGCCCCTTTTCTCCCCTCTTCCTCTTCCTTGCTTCTTTCTCAATTTGGTAAGATAGAGGCTAGGTCTTCTTTGGTCTTATTGTGTTCTTTTATAGTTAATGAGTCATTTAGGGTAAATTCTAGGTCTTACCCATGCCAATTTGTCCAAAATACCCTCTAAACATCAAAATAGAAGGAGATCCCCACGTCTGGCGAGCAGAAATATCTTTTGTCAAGATCGTGACCTAATATAAAGCTCTTCTATCATGATCATGACCCTGGGGAGAGGTCTATCGTGACCTTGTCTTTTTGTCTAAGTTTGCTCCAACTTCCTTCAATCTTTATTTATCTAGGTTCATACACTAACAAACACATCAAAACACCTCAATAACACAAGATTAAGGTCCAACATCATGCCCTAAACTAAACAACACTTAAAAACATAAGCACGCAATCACATTAACATAATTCTAAGCCTAAACATGCAATAATTATTTAATCAACACCTATAAACACACTAAAATACCTACCAAAATATAATGTAGACTACAACTATCATAATCTTAGTTACAACCTTCTTTAGACATTGATTAGCCTACACATTCCACATTCTAGTACAATAGTCTTCATTTTGAAATTTGGACTTGTAGAAGGCCATATAACTTATGATTTGCATAATGGTTATGTTATTGAATTGTTCTTCTGTTAGACTTCTATTTTAGAAAATTCTAGCATTCCTCTCATCCTAAATAACTTTATTAGGATAGGACATAGCTAGGAAAAAAAATCCACTCATTTATAGTGTTAGGATGCCTAATTGTACCACACTAAGTCCTTATGAAGTTCTAATCTCCACTAGCACTTTCAATGTAGCATTTGTGCAACACATAATTACAACTAGTATTGATAAAAGAACATTGAAAGAAATAGATGATCAGTGCTTTCATGAGCCATATGACATGGAATACACTAATTAGGGATGTTGAGAAATTTCTTTAGTTTATCTACAGTTGGCATCTTATCCTTCATAGCTAACCATAAAATGATCAAGACCCTTGGATGAAAATGCTTATGCCATACAACTTGATACTAATGCATACCACTGTTGGGTTTCTAAAGAATCTTTTTGCAGGAATAATTTGTGAATTTTCCATTTCTAGAATTATTCCAAATGATGTCATCTTCTCCTCCAATTAAGCTAGTTTGAATAATCTCTTCACAAAGAGATCTAGGAGTGTAACTATGTATGAATATTTGTCTGTCAACTAGTGCATCTGCAACTATCACACTCATGCTAATGACATATTTGAGGTCTACCATTTCTTGTAAGTTATATAAAGGACCTTGAGATATCCAATTGTCAAACTAAAAATTAATATGTTTCCCATCTCTAATAAGATAGACAAATTCATTCCTTAACAGTTCCCCAACTTTTAGAATAGCTTTTAGAGTTGAAGTGTAAGATGATATGATCTTTGAACTCTATAAGCTTTTGTTTTTTATGCAAATGTGATGAATACATTTATAATAAAGAGATTGTTTATCTTTCATTAACCTCCATAGCCCCTTGGACATCATAATATTATTTATAAACTCGAAAGAAATTATCCCTAGACCACCTTTTTCCTTAGGCAAGCAAACATCCTTCCACTACATTCTGCCTCTTTTGAAAGTGTTGTCATTCCCATTCCATAGGAACTTACTACATATCATCTCTATGGGTTTGATGGCTCTTTTAGGAATGACTAGATGTGTAGCCCAAAAAGCATTGACTGAGTTAAGCACTCATGAAACAAGTTGAGATCTCGTAGCAGTAGATAGTGGTTTAAAACTCTAGGAAGAGATCATACTATTGATTATGTTAACCAGAGTGTAGAAATCTCCATAAAAGACTAGTAGCTGAGATTGGAATTCCTAAATATAACATTAGAAGTGATTTTAATCTGAAACCAATGGTAGAATTAATCATAGATTCATTCTCTATAGTTGACTTTGATAAATATAAACAATTCTTAGAGCAATTGGTTTCTAAACCAGACAACCTGTAAAGAGTTTTCAAGGCCTTCATAAGAGTAGTTATAGAAGCCTAATCCGCCCTAGAAAGAAGAATAAGATCATCTTTTAAGCATAGATTAGTGATCTATATATGCTTATATCTAGAATGAAACCTGAAGGCTTTGTTCTCTTCACAATTCTCTTTAGGGTTCAGTTGAAGACTTCCATAATAAGAGCAAATATAAAAGGAAATATGGGATCTCCTTGTCTAACTCCTTTAGAGCATTTGAAGGATTTATTAGTCCGACCATTCACCAAGATTTTAAAGGAAGGTGAGGTGATGCATTGTGATATCAATTGAATAAAGATAGTAGGAAACTCCAAACTATAAAGGGTGTTTCAGATAAAATTCCAATCCATACTATCATAGGCCTTCTTTAAATATCTTTTAATGATACAATTCTTGCTTCCTCTTTTCTTAGAATAGGTTCTAACAAGTCGTTACATTAACAAAATATTATCACCCATAAATCTCCTTGGTATGTAGGCCCTTAGTGAAATATCAATATACTTCTGAAGAACTTCTTTCAACATTTTGGCCAAGATCTTGGAAATGATCTTGTATACAATGTTACTATAAGAAATAGGTTGAAAGTATGAGAAACCCATATGTTCTCCACTCTTAGGAATGAGAGTAATGAAGGTGCTATTGATTTTTGATGACATCTTACCTTTGTTTAAAAATTCTAGTATAACATTAGCTATAATATTCTTTATTAGATGACTAGGTGCCTTGAAAGGATTCAAAGAATTTAAGGAGTTCTCAATCTTTTGAATTGTGATAGGCTTGCTTAACTTTCAACATCCTGTTAATTGATCTTGTCCTGCAAAATTTCTTTTAAAAGTGCCTGAGATGAGGTAGCATGAGTAGGAGTTGTCAAAATGCTTGAGAAATATTCAAAAGCCCCTTGGATTAGTAAATGCTGGGAATTAAGCTCCTGATTGTTCAGATGTATAGATATGATCATGTTGGTATTCCTCCTAGTTATAATTGTTGTTGAGCAAGTTTTATATATAATTAAACTATCAATACTCGTAAGTATATGAATCATAACTTGTAGTATTGAAAGGTCTCAATCCCACGAGGAACTAGCTAAAATGAATTGAACTTAACTTTGTCTAAGGTAATAAAATATGATATGAGTGAAAAATAATAACAGAAATTAAAGCAATTAAATAAAATCAAGCAAATAACAAATAATAAGTGAGTTGCCAATTTAATGTAAGGTTGATCAATGATGAATGCTTAGGGTTTATTCTTTCATTATTCTGCTCCCTTAACTATTATTGAACTAATTATGTGTCGATCCTATTTTTCCTACAGGCTTGGTTACTCTCTCGCAAGACCTAATCAATTAACCCTAATTGTTAAACCCTAATTGAATATGAAAATTTAATATTTTATAATTTCTAGATTCATAAAACTTTCCTAATGTTTTCAACTAGATCCGATGTTATCTATTAGATAATCAAGTTATTACACAAGATCTCTCTTCGAATGATAGTCGATTTGATAATTGCGTGACTTATTAAACTACTAACTCTCATTGCACAATTTAATTATATTACTTTTGACTCACTCTCTCGATTTATTGTCAAAGTATAAAATGCACAATTATCATAACACCCAAATTTTGTATAGAATCAAAAAATAATTAAGTTCACAAAATAAATTCGGAATAAACTCGAATATGGAAATTAGAACTTCATGAGTGTAATAAACATCTAGATTTTCAGTTTACACATAAAGTATAATGAAAATAAAAAAAAGAGAAAGAAAAAAAAACTCTATTCAGAGCTTGATCTGGAAAGTTAGAATTCAGGACATTCTTCTTGATCTCCCTTGTTTAATCCACTTTTATAAGATGGCAACTACGTTTTTTTGGAGTGTTTAATGTTCTTAAATAGTTCTTGAAGCTTCCAGGACTTTTTCTAGGGTTTTCTTACTTAATTTGGTTCCAAAAATAGCCCAAAAATGTAAAAAGACGGAATAAAATTACGTGCTAAAAAAGTTGAAATTTGCTAGAATTG
This sequence comes from Erythroxylum tenue, assembly GCA_027568955.1. Classification (NCBI taxonomy): domain Eukaryota; kingdom Viridiplantae; phylum Streptophyta; class Magnoliopsida; order Malpighiales; family Erythroxylaceae; genus Erythroxylum; species Erythroxylum tenue. The sequence goes on along the minus strand of JAOSBM010000204.1, from coordinate 10,882,975 downwards.
CCATCTGGTAGATGCACGGTATTATGCACGCCGTGCATTACCAAAATTACTAAAAATTGTGAATTTGCACAGCCTAAGAGATGTGCACGGGATGGTGCACGACCAAGCATCTCTTATGTGCTTTGAATCTTTGTTTTGTGTCACATTTGTATCTAAATTCTTCTCTTTTCTTCAATTTCTTGATTCTATACACTCACAAATAGATCAGACACCTCATGAAATGTAAAATTAAAATCTAATTTTTGCTCTAAACTGATCAAACACTTAAAATATATACAAATATTCACATTAATCCCATTGGATCCTAATTAATATAGGACCAATTGGTTTGGGTGTCCAACAAAGTAAAGACTCACGCGGGTGCATGTACGTGGAAGTGAGACACAAAACAAAAGTTAATGTTCCTTCAAACCAACTCATCCATTGTCTGCCAAAAGCTACAGCGTTGACGCTCTTGAACATGACCCACCAGATGCCTACGTCACGTACATTTATTAGGAATGCTGAAATTATTTTCGTAATTATGTATTTAAATGAATATTTAATTACAATTCGCAGCATAAGGGGGTATGGTAAGGGTAAGTATTAATTAACAGGTTAATCCATTTCTGAGGGAGACTCGGATCGCTGTCTCTCTATTTCTCACGTCACACCCAATCTGCCATTCTCTTAAAAGTTGAAGAAATAGCGAGGAGAAAGAAGTTTTGAGATTTTTTTAGGTTTAGTTGAAGAGAGGAAAAGGGGATAGAAAATGGAGGCAGCAATGGGATTAATGAGAAGAATACATCCAAAGCAATCCGACACTGCTCTCTCCGCCCTACTCTCTCTTTTGCCTCACCACTCCTCCGATCTCCTCTCCCAAGTCGATCAGCCTCTTCAGGTTCTTCCTCTACTACTCGTCTTTTTTTCTTTTTTCTTTCTTTTAGATCCCTAATGCAAATTCATTCACAACTTAGATTCGTATTAACAGCTTCTATGCGATGTTGACTGCGGCAAGGAATTCATATTGTGTGAATACAATAGAGACGCCGACTCTTATAGATCGCCTTGGTCCAATAAATATCACCCCCCCTTGGAAGATGCACTCTTTCCTTCTTCAAATTTGAGGAAACTTGAAATTGAAGCTAATGATGTCTTTGCCGTATATCGTGACCAGTGAGGTCCTTTACTTACCTCGTCTTTAATTCATATTTTTCCACATCACAGTTTTTATTGCAAACAAACTCATTTCCAGTTAATTTCATTAAAACCTCCGAAATGGTAGGTACTACGAGGGTGGCATTTCATCTGTTTATATGTGGGAAGATGATAATGAAGGCTTTGTTGGCTGCTTTTTGATAAAGAAAGGTGCCAATTTTTGTTTTGTTTTTGTGTCCTCTGAATTTACCAAATTTTCATGGCTCTGACATGATTGTTTTACGTTTGAGAATTAAGATGGCTCAAAAACAGGGCATGGCAGAAGGGGCTACCTGCAAGAGGGGGCATGGGATGCCATCCATGTTATTCAGGTGACAGTTTGGGAGTTTTCCTTAAGTTTCCTTAAATGTAAGTATCGCTTGTGATCCTCGGTTTTATTGATCTCTTAACTTATTATCTAGGTGGGGCCAGAAGAGGAAGGAGTAGCTCATTACTGCTTAACCAGTACCATTATGCTATCGTTGACTACAAATGATGAGTCGTCTGGTACATTTAGTCTGTCTGGGTCCATTAGGCGGCAGGTACTATATATCCTTCTATACCTTGAATATTGTATTGGTTACAAGGAAGAGAATCCGTCCTTTTATAAATTCTTGTTACCATTGATTCTTCTGCAGTGATTTCTGTTGTGTGTTAACAAGGGTTGACCTGTGATTTACCTGACGTGTTGCAATTCTATGTTGATATTATTTACTGGCTGTTAAGAATTACCTTTTTCTTTCCTTTGGGCTAGTGATTGCATATTATGGCTCATGTCATCCAGATAAATGGAGAAGTCTCCCTTGATCCTATACTAGTTTTCTTTACCTGTTTCAATGAAAGCCTGATTTCTAAGTGCTTACTGATGTTGTGTGATGTTATTGGAGAATACTGTTTGCCAATATTGTATCCGATCCATGCATATGCTTCAAAATGTTTATATCCCTGTAATCTACGAGAAGTATCATTTTGCTCATGTATTGTGTACAGAAAAATAATGTACACATGGTAATATGACATTGATATTTTGTCATTAGTTGACTGCAGTAACCTCTAAAACTAAATTAACGCTATAGGGACTTGTTTAACTTCAAGCAAAATACAGGAGGTGTGTGCTTAATTAACCCCTATGGTACCTATATTGTTTGCTCCTGTGAATCCACATTGATCAAAGTCAGTGGTTAATCTTTTTTCCCCTTCTGTAGATGAATATGGACCTGCCAATTTCAGATGGTCATCTTTGTAATATGGGAAAGATGATCGAAGAAATGGAGGGTAAGCTTAGGAACTCACTGGATCAGGTATGTAGTTCCTATTTTCAAAGTTGTTTACATAGCATGCCATTTGGGTTTGATATCAAATTTCACATTTAATCTTTCCCATTGCAGGTTTATTTTGGAAAAACAAAAGAGATGGTTTGCACTTTACGACCCCCATCAGAAATAGTCATGAGACTGCCAGACAGCTGATTTGTTTCAGTTGATGAATACAAATTTAAGGTACACATTGTTGATTATTATCTTGGTCATATGGATGACAATGCGAGAGCAAGGTGATGTTGTAGATTCCTTACCCTTTGGCTTCTTGAACACTTCATCTGTAATTGTCACATATTGATTTTGTACGGAGCTTGTTTTCTCTTTTATAAACTCGCAATGCCAGTGCCTCTTGCATTCTCAGAGTGGTCTTCTTCTGTCTTTGTTAAGGTATACTCATCGTTACTCCCAATGGAATTGCCAGGGTTGGTGTCTCTAGTTACATGCCAAGGCATTTCTTTTCTTCTTCCGAACCATTGCATGTATTTTATCAACTTAAGTTTATGTTGCAAAGAGGCCGTCTTATTTATCTCTTTCTTTCAGACAAAAAAGAAGGTTTGTTTAACAATAATTAGTTTCAGGAATGAAAATCCATTTTTTAATTTGGATTAACTATTAAGAGCTTGAATAGCCTACTGTGGAATGAAATTGAAAAATGATACATAGGCCATTATAAAGCTTTTGTTTTCCTCCTGGTGTCAATTGTTTTTAAATAGATGAGACTTGTTAAATATAAACAATATGAGTAGATGAAGAGATACTTTTACTACTTTTTCATTGAATTAAACATTAAAATCATTTAGAAAGAAAACACCTACCACCGAGATACCCTGAGATCATTATCCCACCTGGTTTTTGAGGGACTGATGTTTGCCTCTGCAGTCCAACTAATGGCTAGACCATTAACTGGTGAAAAAGCAATAGTTTGTAGGAGTTTTAGCAAGTAAAATATCCATGTCATTCATCCGTACTGCTCCGAACTAAATAAAATGTTGTCACTGCTATTCCATCGTTTAAAATTCTGGGTAAGAATCCTTCGAAAGGTAGATAAACTTGTTTAGTTAGGTATAACTTCTGTAAATTTAAATATAACTTTTAGTAGTATGATTGTGCGATATTGGGACTAATCTATATGAATTGGATATTGTCATGCAACGCTTGACTTCAATTAATTTAGCTCAAGACTGAGACTTGACAGAGGAAACAAGCCCCAAAGGCCTCGGTCCAAGTGACTTTCGAAATAGATATGCCAAAGAGAGCTGAGGAAATAGCTACGAGTTATTCACTTGTTCCAAGTGACTTAAACATATCTATGGCAATTACTTTAACATCGTATAAATATAGTTACTTTAATATAACTTCACACAACCTTTGTGGTCCCTTTCGTGATAAAAATGGTTAAAGCTAATCACGTTGGCCACCTTTACCTTTTAAGATACCAACTGCTTTGACAACCAATAGAGAAGATTTCGATCTGTTTAGTTTTATTTTCGAGTTTTCTGATAAGGGTTTTCGGTTTTAATTTTAACTTGTTAAAAAAATATTGGATTGATATTTGTAATAAAAATTAAATTAAAAATATATTTAATTTGTGATTTTATTATACATCAATTTTATATAATAACAGTTTAATATAAAATTATATTAACGTATTTTATAATTTTTAATACAAGTTTAATACAAGCTTCGAGCCATCCCCGTGGATTAGAAGCGGCTGCCATTTCATGGCTATGAGGATGAACTTTGGTTTGGATCATAAGCATTTTTCCACAAGTAATGATCAAAGATAAGTTGGGTGACCTGCCACATGCTATGACGAGCATCTCAACACGAGCTTTTGATGCAGGATAAGGGTTCATTTTGACAAAAATATGTAGGGTTAAATAACTAAATTAGAAAATCATTTTCATGTTGGCTTCTTGTTATTGTGGACAACAAATCATTCTCCTTCCCATTGTTTTCAAGATGTTAAAAAACAAATGCTGTCTTCAATGTTTTAATTATTTAAGTCTTAATAATTTACTGAAGGTCTTGGGTTTTTATCAACAGAAAAAAAATCACAAAATATCCTATAATTGTTGGCCTTACCAGAAATTAAAAAGAAAGTATCATTTTTGTATCTATGTCTCTATATGATTGGTTATACATTTAACATATGCAGTACATACCATTCAAAAATTCAGATGTAAAATAAGAAAAATTTACGATGCCATCTAATTAGAAAAACAACATTCAAATCTAGGTACAAATTAGAAAATTCACTCTTACGTTCTTCTTTTCCTTGTTGGCAACGTTGTTTTTTTTTTTAAATTGAATGAATATTATCAACTTAATGTAGAAATTTATACATCACTTCATAATCAAATAAAGTAGAACAAAACAAAGTAAAACCCCTTTAGGGTCTAGGCAAGATAGTGGTAGTCAAAAGCCTAACAACTACTAACAAGTTTACATTAGGAGTTAACTACTTTATGTTACATCCAAGATTTTCATGCTCCAATCGAGCTTCATCTATCTTCTAATGCCCACATAGGCCTTATTGGCTAGGAGAATTTCACTAATTCAATAGACTACTTTATCTCACATCCAATATTTTTATGTTCCAATTGAGGTTCATCTATATGCTAACTCCTACATAGGCCTTATTAGCTAAGAGAATTTCCCTAATTCAAAAAATTATCCTAGCTGACAGTTCATGCTTGTCCATGCTAGTAACCCTATGCAACATGTTGTTCCTTTCACCCCAAAATGCATAGATACTATAAGAGAATGTTGCCTTAAGGAAGCAAGCATCATTCTTCATTCCTTTAACTTTATTACTGGCCTGACAATATTCAGCTAGTTGCTCTCACAACAGTAAAGTTGTTGCAATTGTTGAGTTCTGGACTACAAAACTTGTGAATAAGTATACTAGAAGAAGAGTTGCACATTATTTTTAGGAACTTATTGGAAAAGAAGACATAAGGGGCCTAAAATACCAAAACATTGACCCTTGATCTTAATCTCTACCTAAAAGCAAGCCAACTGGTGAATGAGGCCTTAAGAATCAATGATTTAATCCATATTACATCATATTAGTAAACCTTTTAGAAGTGAGTTCTAAATAGTTCGATGCATGATTTGTTGGCGAATTTATAGTTTGCATCCATCAACCAAATGAGCTAATCATCCTCAAGAGGATTAGATTCGTAAACAAGCAAGCTATTTAAAATCCAAGCTAAGCCTCTGAAGTTACAATTCCAACTCTCTCAATTTTATTTTATGTTTCATGAGGTGTTTAATATGTTTGTCAATGATGGAAATCAGATAATTGAAGAATAAGGAAGATAGAAGCTGTTTGAAGGGTGTCACAATCATGTCCATGGGGCTGCATGGCCTCTGTCACGATCGTGCCCCATGCCATGTCACGATCGTGACAGAGATTGTCCAGGTGCAAGTTTTTCATTTATTTTAGGGTTTGGAGGTATTTCTGGAGCCAATCAAAGTAGGAAAACCCTAGTTACACTCCCAAAACCCTAATAAAATATTTAGGGACGTGAAAGACACAAAAAAATGCAACAGCCAACACCAAAAAGTAGATCAAACAAGGGAGATCAAGGAGAACATCTAGGAATTCCATTTTTAGATAAAGTCTCTAATAGAGTTTTTCTTCTTTTCCTTTAGTTGTTTCATTAATCTTAATGTGTAATCTGAATGCCATGATGGTGAACTAAACATAAGATAACATAAACAATTCGTAAAAGAAGGAAAAAACAATAGACAATGACATATGCTTAAATGTGCTCCTCGGTGTTGACTTCACCTCCAAACTAATGTCAGGAAGGTTATCCCTCCATCTTTTCCATCAAGCTTCAAGCATCAGCTAAGAATCTCTCCATTACTGTTGAGAACCTACCAAAACACTCTCTAGCCGACACCTCCTCTTTAGTCCAACTGTCTCACATATCTTGCTCTAGCCATCACATACCTCCTGCCCTAAAAAAATTCCTATTTTTCACGTTTGAGCATCCTCCAAATTCCTCTTCTTTGTCATGTTTTTCTAGCCCCCAAAAATCTCTGTTTTTCATGTCTGTCCAGCCCCACACTTTTCATTCTCCAACCGACACACTACTAGACGAATGGTTGTCTTCTTTTTTTTCACTCTCTCCTAACATGGCCTACACTCACTTTTTGCTTTATCCCTCCCATATATTACAAACGTTAGGTTTTAAATGTCACAGGATAGGTGGCTCTCTCTCGTTATTTCTTTCAAACTATCTTTTTCTCACTTTGTCGTCACCCCCTCACATGCTTTGGTCCTCACATGTTTCAGCCCTCACATGCTTCTTTTAGCAGCTGACACACACACACTTCACTTATATTAAAAACTAGGTTAAAATCATGTGATAAATGGACAGCTAGCGTAATTCTTTTGGTAGTGTAATTCATGTTATAGATATGGTATTTTAAAATTAAAATGTTACACATACCTCTATTTTTATGCTCTTTCTTGTCTCTTTTTATATTAATCTTTTTCTTCTTCTTGCTTCATAAAGACAATAGAGTATGAACATTGAGAAGATGATTCAATAAGTATGCTTCCCAGTCACTTTAGCTCCTTCACCTCCAAAATGTACCTAAAATCAAATATGAGCTAAAGTGAGTATCCTAAACAATTTAAGGCATTAATCACTAAGTGTAATATAGATTAAATACATCAACAATTAAGCACATATAAAAGGAATTATAGTCATATTTGATATGCAGAAGGTATGATGATCTACTAACAATTAAAATCGTTATATGAAATATTAACTAATATCTTTTTAATTTGATTTAAGGATTAGTCAGGGCTACAGAGGAGACTTTGTCGAATGCAGATCACCGAATGTGTTCCTGACATATATATTACAATTGACAAGGCAGCTGGAAGGGAAAGGAGCCCAAAAAGTAGTTTTGGAATTACATTTGGTCAACCTATGTTGAACATTTCAACAGGCAACTTAGAAGGTTTCATAAAATAAGACTTGGATGTGCTTCAACATTACTTGAATATCCTAAAGAGAGGTGGGCTAAATGTTATCAATTCTTTGAAACTAAATGCTTGATAGTTGATAACAATATGAATGAAACCTTTAATGGGTAGATCCTATCAGCAAGGGATAGGCCAATGATTAGCATGTTTGAGACAATGAAAATAACGGTGATGAGGAGGCATATTGAGAGAAGACATTTTATAGTTAGGTGGAAGTAAGATATTGCACCAAATATAATTTCTACACTTCTAGAGCCTCTTTAGGTCTCTTTCACAAAGTATTCTTTATTTTCTTCCTTAGCCTCTTCAGGCTCTAGCCTTTCTTTTCGCTCGAAAAGATATTGTTTGAGCTTCAAGTTACAGATGTATTTGCTCTCTTTTTCTCACTTGAGCTTTTACAATTAGAATTCTTTTCTCTCTTTGTATTGTATCGTATCTTTTTCATTATTTTTTACTTACGACTATAACTAATATTTATAGCCTAAATCTTCAACAGTCTTCTTGAGAATTCTGCTTGTCAAATCTTCTAAAAACGGTTATTAGTCGAGTCCTGTAACTAACTCCAACTAACTGTCATTCTAGTACATTCTTCAATTTCCATCGTCTTGCATAGATTCATATGCTTCGTCTGGTGTCTTAGACTATGCACTTCATTTGATTCGTCTTATTCAGCTTTTACTAAAGTATCGTCTTGATTTGATGATGGGTGCTACTTACATTTATCTGCTCACTTAATAAATTCATCAAAACAATTCACAAACTTCTATGATTATTATTATTTGACTTTTATCAAAATTAATATAAAAAGTTAAGTCTTCTTGACTTAACATTAGGTGCGAGTATTAACTTGATGCCTTTGTCTATTTTCAGCAAATTTGGGCTAGGAGACTTCAAGCCAACATCCATACTTATCCAACTTATGGATCAATCCATCAAAAGAACATTTTGGGTAGTAGGAGACGTTCTAGTAAAAGTGGATAAATTTATAATTCCTGTTGATTTTGTTGTGTTGGATTTTGAAGAAGATAGAAATTGTCCATTAATTTTGGGTAGGCCCTTTATGAATACTGGCAAGGCTTTAGTTGATGTGCATAAAGGAAAACTGGTTTTGAGAATTGGTGATGAGCAGGATGAATTCAATATGACTAAATCTTTGAAGAAACCAGTGGATGGAAGTGTCTGTATGAAGATTGATGTTGTTTGTGGATGATTTTGTGAAGGAGGTTGAGAAGGAAAATGAAAAGGAAGTTGAAAAAATTATTGAAGTGCAAAAGGATGAGAATGTGAGTGAAGAGGAATTGTGTGAGGAGGGTGAGAGAGAGAAGTTAGAGAGAGAGGATGCACCCACACAACCTTCCATTGTAAAGCCTCCCACTTTAGAATTAAAACCCTTACCTTCTCACCTGAGATACACATTTTTAGGCAAGGACCACACCTTACCCATCATCATTTGCAACCAATTGAATGTTGAGTAAGAAGAGAAAGTGGTAGAGACCTTTAAGAAGAGGATGAGAGCCATAGGGTGGCAAATTTATGATATTAGGGGTATTAGCCCTAATGTGGTGATGCGTAGGATTAACCTTAAAGAAGGATGCAAGATAGTGAGGGAGAGGCAAAGAAGGTTAAATCTAAATATGCAAGAGGTTGTGAAGAAGGAAGTGGTGAAGCTTTTAGATGCAGGTACTATATACCCAATTTTAGATGAGTGGGTGAGTCCAATGCAATATGTGCCTAAGAAGGGAGGCATGACAGTGATGGAGAATGAAAAAGGTAAACATATTTCCACCAGGACCATCACATGTTGGAGAGTGTGCATTGATTATAAGAAGCTTAATTTGGCCACAAAGAAAGCCCCTTTTTCTTTACCTTTTGTGGACCAAATGATTGAGAGGGTGACTGGCCATGCTTTTTATTGCTTTGTTGATGGATATACATGATACAATCAGGTGTTCATATACCCACAAGACCAAGAGAAAACTACTTTCACTTGTCCTTATGGGACTTTTACCTTTTGGCTTATGCAATGCACCGGTCACATTCCAAAGGTTCATGATGACCATCTTTACATATATGAATGATAACTTCATGGAGGTATTTGTGGACGACTTCTCTGTTTTTGGAGACTCTTTTGATTATTATTTTTTTAATTTGGATAGAGCGTTACAAAGATGCGAGGAGTCTTATTTAGTCTTGAACTGAGAAAAATGTCATTTCATGGTCCAAGAGGGAATTGTTTTGGACCATAAGATCTCATGCAGGGGGATTGAGGTAGATCAAGCTAAGACTAAAGTGATTGAAAAGCTTCCACCTCCTACCCTTTGAATATACAATTGGCTAGGTTAGTATTAATAATAGGCAAAATGTCCTCTTTCATAACTCGATTATTTCTCTTGACAGAATTTCATTGTTATGTTGTTTGTTTGAATTAGTTCACCTTTTAGTTCAATAATCGAATTTGAGTCTTAAACAAAGAGCAACCTAAATTAAATGATGCCTAAGTATAATCTCTGCGGGATGATATCTGCTTTTTGCTATAACAACCTGTATACTTGCGGTTTTTAGCGTAAAACTCGTAATTGGTTTTGCAATCAACAATATAGAAGGAGTGAATTATTCATTGTCTATTGGTTTTATATAGTAGTATTCTTTTTTCTTCATTAAATAATTCATATATAAATTTCAAAATCAAGTTTTCATAATATAATTTAAATTAATATTAACCATAATTTTTTTTAAAATTCAATACAATATCCCCCATAACATAAGAACAAATAAAAATATTAGAACCATAAAAATATTATTATAATGTCCATTAACACAAACTTAATTTCTTTTTCTCTTTTCTCGATAAATTTATCTCCTCCTTTAAAAGCTTCATTTGTTCTTCAAACTCCTTAGTTGTCCTTATTTTAACCTCCTTCTTTAACATTGATATTTCATTCTTAATTTTTGATCACGTGAATGATTATCTCAATAAATTCTTCATCTTTCCATTTGAAAAAGATGTATCTCCCAACTTGAAACATTCAATTTCATTAAATAAACCTTAAACACAAGTTTAACATTCGATCTCATTAATCAAAGAACAATAAATTCTCACCTGAAAATTGGGGCATCCATAAAATCTCCAACGAAGATTATATGGTCACTCCATGAAGTCCTTAATGGGGCCTTTAGGCCACAATAGAAAACCACATTACCTAAATTTCAACTCATTATTGTATTAGTAGATGATGATGATTCCATCTGTATACTAAAGAAAATAATAATGTAAATTTACCTACAAAGACAACATCAATGGTAAATATAAGATAATCTTTGCTAGGTGATGAATATAATTCTCAATTGCCCTAACTTTTCCAACATAACATCACGCAACTCACTTCAATATTAGGTAATTGTATTTGGTAGATAATAGAGTTTTTACATATGAGAAAGATTTATATAAATTGAATTTGATTTAGTATTCTCCAATTTTTCTACAAATGTTAATGCTACTAATGACCTTTGACCAACCAAACTCAAACTAGGAACACCCTAACATAAACAAACAACTTCAATCCATCTATATTCAAACAAATTCAATTTATCTATGTATAAGCTGTTGGATCAGAAAAATAAAGCAAGCACGATTTGGATGAAACGGTAGATTTCAAAACTTTTTAGAAATAAAAATTGCAGAGGAAGCAATATGATCAAATCAACATGCATAGCATCATACGGTATTAGGAAAAATATTTGCATAATCACAAGATGGAAAATATTACTGACTTTTTCGCTACAGCTTTAACTTCTGGCTGTGCTATCCTGTCCTCGGCAATATATCCTCTCCTAGGTGATGTATCCTCTTCACCTTATTGTATCCTCTTCTTGATATTGTATCCTCGATCAATCCGGTCTAACAGTTGTTCTTCTTGGACAACTTGGTTAACAAGATCCTTTGGTGGGAAAAGAGAAGAAAAATTAGAGAGTTTTCCTTAGAAGAAAGAAGCCAAAAGTGAGACACCTCTTATGCAATTTTCAGTTATACCATGGAAGATAGGAGAGAGAGAGAGTCAAACAATGCAAAAACACCTTCTCAATTTCGGTTAACCTCAAAGGAAAGAAGAGATTTGCATCAAATGCATCACTTCCTTCTTTAATCAATCATAAAGAAGCCAATAAATGAGACTCTTCTCATTTATCTTTAAGATGGCTATATGAAAAGACTATTAACCTAAATGAGACATATCAATTTCGGTTTTGTAATGAAAGAATGAAGATGGTCCATCAAATGTTCCTCTTTCTTCTTTATTCCAATGAATGCTAAAAGGTTACATGCTATCATTAAAAGATAACTATTAAACCATTTAATAATAACATCATTACTCCATTTAATGATGATAAAGTATGTTAAAACCATCTTTAATATAGCAAATTAATGTTAAATGTGCAGCTGCACATACAACCCAATAAAACCGATATTCCTTCTCCATTTATCTTTAATAACTTTTTTAATTTAATTAATCAAATTAAATCAAAGTTTAGCCCATTTCTAAATGTTGATTTGGGCTTGTAATTAACAATTAATTAGTCTAAGCCCAACATTCAATTATAGAGTTTAAAACCTCTATTTATATTTCTTACTTTGCTTGATAACCTTCCTAGAAGCCAAATGGGGAATCTAATTGAACTTATATAATTCAAGCTCCAATAAGCTTGGAATTAATTTAATCTCATTAAAATTAATTCCAGCTTATTAACTAAATATCATTTCACTAAAGACAATTAGTTGAACTCTTGAATTACTAAATATTATGAGAACACATGTTTTAAATAAGATGTCTAATTGCAAACTCTAATATGAACCATATTATAGCCATCCGCACAATAAAGGGTAAAATTATCGTTTTGCCCTTATGTTGGTTTTTCCTTCTAAATATCCCGTTTTACTCTATATGGTGATTAACGCACAAGATCTCATCTTGATGTTAAGACTTGATGGGTAGCTATTCTATCAAACTACTAGTACTAGTTTAATCACCAATCTCCATAAAACATCTAGAAGTGAGGATATCACTATAAACTCTTTATTTGAGTGAATGTTCCCTGATACATGTTTCATTAATAATTTCAATATGCAAACACTGGATTAATACTCTGTAAAAATCTATTCCGATCATATCAAGAATTATAATGAAAGACATATGAGTTTACCACTCATCAAGATTGTGGTCCATAATAAACGAATGCTTAAGTTGTATGTTTTAAGATTAAAGTAATGGCCTATTTTATTCTTTAAAACATACTTGATTTCAGATTCATTTAATAGTATCATTAGCGATAGTCAACTACTATCATGATATGAAACTCATCATTCCCTTGAAGTAAACTCTTTTACTTGCACGGAGATAAATCGCAACACTACAGTCTAAACCATAATCAAGCGACCAACTTGATTATTCAACTGTGAATCCATTGTTTTAGATTCTTATAATAAAAGTGTTTCCTATACGTCTCTATGTATATGTATATGTATATTACTTATAAAAGAATCTTGGTACCTTATGACTAGATATATAATGCTCATAAAAACCAAACTCTTTTTTTTTATTAATAATAAATATTTTCATTACAAAAGTAAATGGAAGAAAATTAAGTTATAAGTAAATACACTTGCTTTCCAATAATTACATAACTCCAACAATCTCCCACTTACCCTAAAGCAAGTTTGACATATCCCTCATTCCCATCCCTACTAGTGACTCTCAAAACTCTTTTGAGACAGCGTCTTCATAAATGGATCATCAAGGTTTTGCTCTGTGAGAATCTTTACCACATTCAACTCACAACGTTTTACTATCTCCCTTATGAGTTGATACTTTCTCTCAATGTGTTTGGCAACTTTATGGTTTTGTGATTCTTTAAAATTAGCCACTGCCCCACTATTATCATAATAAAGTGTAATGGCCTTTTTTGCCTCAGGAACCACCTCAAAATCATTTAGGAACTTGCGGAGCCAGACTGCTTCACATGCAGCAACATACTCAGCCTCCATAGTCGAATCAACAACACAAGATTGCTTGATACTTGTCTAGACTATGACTCCACCTCCTAAAACAAATATAGAACTAGAAGTTGATTTCCTTTAATCAACATGTGATTGAAAATTAGAATCTGTATATCCTGTTGGAATAAGGTTACTTCCAGAGAAAACAAGCATTAAGTTCTTCGCCCTACGAAGATACTTCAGTATGCACTTCACCACAATCCAATGCTCTATTCCTGGATTGGACTGAAATCTATCTACTAGTCCCACTGCGTAACAGATATCTGGTCTAGTGCAAAGCATAACATACATTAAACTTCCAACTGCCGAAGCATATGGATTGTTATGTATGCGTTCAACCTCCTCTTGGGTCTTAGGTGCTTGCTCCTTTGAAAGTTTGATTCCATGTCTAGTAGATGTGAAAACTCTCTTGGAATCTTGCATGGCAAACTTATTGAGTATGTTCTTAATGTAGGTTATTTGAGACAAGGCTATCAGTTTGTTCTTAGGATCACTTATAAGTTTGATCCCTAGAACATAGCTAGCTTCTCCTAAATTCTTCATTGAGAACTATTTTTTAGCCATCCCTTAACCGTAGATAGCATTCCTACATCATTCCTAATGAGCAGAATGCCATCAACATATAGGATTGGGAAAGTAATCATGCATTCTTGTATCCTTTTATAGACACAATTCTCATCTTGGTTTTGTATGAACCCATAAGTTTTGATAAACTTATCAAACCTAATGTTCCAAAGACCTAGATGCTTGCTTAAGCCCATAAATGGACCTCTACAATTTGCATTGTTGGACCCCAAACTTTTCGTGGAAGATTGGAACTATTGAATGAGAAATTTCAATGATTAGTCACAAGTTAAGAACAAATGAATGAAAGTTCTCAAACCAAGAATTTATAGACAAAAGTAAAGTAGCGAATGAAAAATATGGATAGATTCATGATTTGTTAGGGGATTTTTGGTGGATAAGAGATTTTGGAATAGGAAGAATTAAGGTGAAAGTTAGCAGTAAAATGAAGTGAATATGTGTACTAAGTTGATGAAGAATAATTACATATGTGTATGTTTTGTTATTAGTGCTCATGATTAATCATGGACTATATTTTTCTTTTCGGATGATATTGATCTAAAATGAAGTTAAGAATGAAGAGTGTATAGAGTAGAAAAAGGTGATCTTGTTATGAGTTATATTAAGGACAGATTTAGAAACAAATTTTGGCAGTGATCTGGAAAATATTCACTAACTATGCTTCAGTCTTTTAGCCACAACGTCTTCTCTAGTTGTCCAAACGAGATGATTCTTAATTTGGATTAAAATAGAGATATATGGCTACATTTTGTATCAAGACATCAAATTTCAATTCTTTCTCTAAGAGTCTCAAAAGTTGTCATGAAGTTGAGAACTGGGTACAGTACATTGGTGGAGGAGTGTAAACTCGTGTTTGGAATTCATGGGAAATTTTGGGTTAATCTAAGCTGATTTTGGCAAAGTTACCTTCTGGAAAGTTGTAGATCTTTCTTTTATCTTTCCAACAGTATATAGTATGAAAATTTTGGACTTCTGATATGAAAGTTATGCCCTTTTTATTGTCCCATCTCAGTTTTTATTCCGTCTCAGTTTTGCTTCCATCTCAGAATGACGTCATCATTGTCTTAGTATGACGTTAGCATCGTCTCAGCTTGACAGTCTTAGTTTGACCGTCTCACTTACTGTTCACTCCATCGTCTCAGTTACTGTTCATTGCTTCCGTCTCAGTTACTGTTCATCGTCTCAGTTACTGTTCATTG
>JAOSBM010000204.1:10841702-10867536 GCA_027568955.1 Erythroxylum tenue | reverse complement strand
CCCCAATTAACTGATCAAACAAGTCCACAAAATTTAAAATCATGCCAAAAATAATTAATCCGGTTTGGGGTCCAACAATTTTGTTTCATTTTATTTTTTATGAGATAAAAGGACATCTATTTTGCCTCTTTTTTTTTTATAAGGACTTATAAGAACAAAAAGAGACAAAATAAAACTCTTTTTTTCTTTACCCAAAGCTTATAAAACGTTAGGAACGTCCTGTATCTAATACCTCTACTTAGTCTCTTTAATAATCGATTAAGATCCCCTATTCTAAGATTCTTATCATTCTCTAAAAAGTTACCATAATCACATGATTTAATATGCGTTGGTTGGCCGTTTAAAATTGACACATCTTAGGTTATAGGTATAGCTTCTTTTTTAGCATTGTTTTCATCTTCCTCAAACAGTTTCTTCATTCATATCCTAATTGTTTTCATTCAACTAATGTAAAAATTACATTAACAACCAATTAAAAATAACTAAACAACCTACATAATAAATATCATTGCATCTTTGAGGCCATAATCATTGATAAATAAATAAATATAGGTAAGACCATATAAATGGATTAAATAACGAGATGTGCATTTACCTTATCTTGTGTTTTAATTTCTTGCCAGGCCATTAATAAGTCAATGATAATTAGTTGACTTTTAATGTTAAATTAAAAGTCTAAAAAATGCATTAGAATATTATGTGACAATAAGAAACTGTATTTAAAATTAAAATTCTTAGATGGAACCAAATTTAAGTTTTCATTTATTTGAATATAGGAAAAGAAGAATATAGGATCAAATCTAACTTAGAAGAGAAATGAGGTTATGTGAAACCATTGGAGTTTCTTTCCTTTTCATTTACAAGACTTGTGAGAGAAACAGACAGAAGCGAAGCCGACGAAACAAAAGCAGAGCCGCCCTAAGCCCCGCCTTTTTGTCTCCCAAATTTCTCCAATTCAGACACCTTCTCTTCAAATAACGCAATCAAAGATACAAAACTCATGTTTTCTTTATGCTCTTTCATGGTAGTAGTAGCAGAAGAGCAGTTAGATTGAGAAAACTAACAAAAGGAAAGTAATTGTGAAGAAGGACGAATATGAAGCCCTTCCTCTTCTTCTTCTTCTTCGCTTGCTAGCTAAGGAATTAATTTCATGGCCTCCTCTTCCCAGCATCGTTGCGTTTTTGGTACCCATTCTTCATCGCTTCGTGTTTGTTTGTATTTGCATTTTATTCGCTAACTGAACTGATTCTTTTTAATGCTATCGAATGACATATTTGAGTTGAGGTCGTTAGTGTTCCTTTGTTTCTTTTGTTCACGACAGTTTTTTGTTATAAACCTTGGATCTCTAATTTGGTCTTGTCCAGTTGGGAATATACCCTACGACGCCACCGAGGAGCAGCTTATTGATATTTGCAGGGAGGTTGGTCCTGTTGTTTCTTTCAGGTAATGTCTTTCACTTCTTTTTGTATAATTCTAACTGTTATTATCCACCGTTTGAAATCTATAGTTTATGTTGCCTAGAGAAAAAGTTTAATCTTTTTTAGTTGTTTAAGCTCCACTCTGCATTGTATTTGTTAGGTAGCCCAAAAAATATTAAGTTGCTCGATTTACAATTGTATCGACAACTAACTGCTTAGAAATGCATATGGCTGTTGGAGTCGGAAATGTTGGTCTCTGTGTGTTATTGGTTGACATAGGTTAACATGAATATCTCCTCTAGGCTTTTTGGGTGTTGTAGAAAAGAGGCGCAGCAAAAGAGGAAGTTTTGTTCCTTAGCAGACTAAGGGAAAAAAAAAACACTCGAAGGAAGATTCGTATGTTTGAATTGGAAAATGATTAACTAATTCTTTGTGGCCCCTAGAAGTTGCCTTATTTCTTTGGGAATATTACTTAAATATTAAACTTTACTCGAAAGGTATCTTGTATCTTTATTATTGACTAGTTAAAATTTCAATTTTAAGTTTTATCATAGAGTTGTTGAAGATAATTTACAATTACTATATCTTTAAGAGTACATGTCACGATTCATGTCTACATCTTTCTTGAACTCTGTTGATAAGTTAGCTTTGGAAAATTTTGATAAAAAATAAATTTAAAGGTCTTAATGACCAAAATTAAAATTTGAGGTTCTAATTAAACTTTTGAATAAACTTTGAGACTTAATTTGAGTTGTTTGCTAACATAATTCAAGCCCTACTATTATAATGATTATGGAAGAAGGGATAAACATTTGATACTGCTAAAATGGTGAAAGGCGTTGCATCATGTGTGAGTATAAATGTTTACTTGAATGAAAACTAAAGGTGAACGAAATTGCTGTCAGATGTTAAGAGAAAGTTCTTGTCAGAGTGCTGGCGTTAGTCATTGTTGGATTAAAAAATAAATTGTGGTAGTTGAGAAAGCAAAGGGGAACCGGGGAATAATTTATAGCCTGAAATTCTATTTGTCAATTAAAAGACCTTCCTTTTGGTCTTCTGAAGTAAAAGACCATTATTTTTGATCTTCTGAAGTCTTTTCCGCTTGTTAGAAGATCTAATTCTGTCTAAGAACTTGTTTTGGTGTTGTATATTTGTGCATCCTGTTACACTTTATCGGATTACTTTATGGCATGATGCAGTAAGAAAATCTTCTATGTATTTCTAATTCTCATACTAAAATAATGCAGTCATTTAAGATGTAATTGTATTCTTCTTCTTCAGGTTAGTCATTGATAGAGAAACTGGCAAACCAAAAGGTTACGGATTCTGTGAGTATAAGGATGAAGAGACAGCATTAAGTGCTCGCCGTAATCTCCAGGGTTATGTGATCAATGGAAGACAATTGCGAGTTGATTTTGCTGAAAATGACAAAAATGCAGATAGAAACCGGGAACAGGTGCAGTTACAATTTTAGTTCCTACACAGTTCTACAATTTCTTTCCTTTATTTTCCTTTCTGACATTAATCTATTGCAATAGCTGGTTTGTGATTGGACTGATGTCAATATCCAAACAATATTGTGTTGTAGTTTGATAGATATCAAAGTTTGGAGTATAATTAAAGAAATTGTAGTAAGCAGTCTTACCAGGGAATTCTCTTAACCATCACACGTAACAATTTTGCTAGCTTTGCCAGAATATACTGTGTGTTGACTGGCTGCCCTTCTTTTACCTTTCATATGGATATATGACATTTTCTATGGATTTTTGCATTAATAATGAACTGATGAACGACATACTTTTCCCCGTGGGACTTTTCTTGTTTGGTTCAACTAGGCTTTCTCGTTGGTTGGAAAATTCATTCCTATTTAATGACTGAAAGCCTCTTTGTTGAAAATACTTATCAATTCTGCTACAATAGTGTGTTGTTAGAAGAGATAATAGAACTTTTTGAGATGAATGCATTGCTAAGATCTACAGGTAATTGATCAAACAGAGAGTTAATGATCCATATGAAAGGTGCAACTGGCTCCTGGAGGAGTCTCTTTGAGATATGTTAGATATGTAAAAAGATGGTAAAAGGGACAAAGGGGAGGGCTAGCGTTAGGATGATTAGAATAAAGAGTGATCAGACATTCTAGAATTCTGCTAAGTTTTGACTTAAAAAGTTGCATAATTTGCCATATGTAGCAAGTATTATGCTGTTATATAAGTGATTTTAAATTGTGAAGGAGAAAAGTGGTAAATGATTCGTCTGTACCCTTTTATTAATTGTTGAAGGAAATGAAATTTCACTGGGAAATTTCATTTCCAAATGCCTGCTTTGGGCCTCAGAGTGATGTAACTTCTTTTGGAGAAGCTAATTTTCAAGACTATTAACTGAATACAAGGACAGACTTGCGAGGATACACTACAATGTGACATGAAAAGTGATCCAATGGTTTCAACTAAATATGAATGTACTTTTTAGTACGCATATCCTTTTTAATACTAAACAAAGTAATGGGAAATCCATTGAAAGATCCTTATTACCAGTTTTTGCTTGTTCATCCTAAATGATGGCTGAGAAAAAATTTGATCAAAAGCCTAACGTGAGTATTAATTGATTAAAAAAAAGGGCATTTTCACCTCATTCCATATTTGGCACTTGAATCACCCAACTGAGCCAAATTCTTCAATGTCTCGATTACTGCTTTTCTGTTGTTTTTAATCAGTTTGAAACTTTGAATTCTAATTGCATGAAGGGCCACCTTTCAAAATTGATGCTAAGGATTGCCTTATTTATTTGCAGGGTCGAGCAGGACCTGGATCGGCTGCAGGTATTGGTTGGTTGTCGTCGTTTTGTCACCTTTATTTTCAAGTTATTGTTCCACAAACATGAATATGAAAGATTCTTGTTTTTATGTTCCAGACTCTAAGAAACAAGTGGGGGGCCTATCAGCCTTTTCAGAATCTGGTCATGATCAACCGATTGGTCTCCATATTGCTATAACTGCTGCGACAGTCATGGCTGGAGCTTTAGGTGGTGCCCAAACCTCTGTGCAGTCAAATCAAAATGGCTTACGGAACCAGCCAGCACTTGCCAGTGATCCTTTAACTCTTCATTTGGCCAAAATGTCCAGGAACCAATTGAATGAAATGATTTCTGAGATGAAGGTATGTTTTATAATAAATCTCATTGTTTCACAAGGATGTCTTTGATGGTAATATCTGGTTTTCTGTTCAAACAAAGGTATTGACGTCGCAAAACCGAGAGGCAGCACGTCAACTATTGGTTGCAAGGCCTCAGTTATCAAAAGCTCTTTTTCAGGTATTCATGAAAATTTGTCCATATAAGGGTTCAGTGATTTGTATTTCTATTTAACACTGTTTATTTTGGCATGCAGCAATAATAGCTATTTGAGACATCTTTCTGTTTGGCTATGAATGAGTTAACATTGCTCTATAAGAGTTTAATCTTCTGGCAATTTTGCGTTTCCTATTGCATTTAGTTGTGTATACAATTACCTTTTTTCTTCGTCATTGCAGTTCTTTTAGAACAAAAAAAGAAAAGAAGAGATTTATATGCCTTTTGTTCTGATCTGTCTTCTTGTGACATTTTTTTTTCAGGCTCAAATTATGTTGGGATTGGTCACTCCACAAGTGGTTAGTTACCAACATATCTTAAAAATATTACTTGATTTTGTTTAGTATTGGTGAAAAGGTCAGTTATATGAAGATTTTTTATCGTGCAGCTGCAAATGGCAAACACTAAGCAGCCTGTAGTTCAAACCGCCGTGTCTTCATTTCAGCAGGCTCAGCAACCAGCTGTTCAATCTCTTCCTGGTGTAGTGCCTCTTACAGAGAGGTTGCCACAACCCTTGGTACCTAGAATGCAGGATGGTCAATTCTCTGTTGCAGCTCAAAATTCTGTGGTTCACAACCATTTTTCTGCACCACATCGGCCTTCTTTGCAGCCTCGAGCTCAGATTCAACAACCCTCTAATAACCATGTTCATCAACAACCTGTACTGCCAGGGCAATCTGGAGTACCACAGTTTCACTCCTCCATGAGGGCACAAGCTCCTGTGGCAACTTCCTCATCTTTGAATCAACAGGTGCAACGCCCATTACCAGTACAGATTGGAACTTTCAGGCATAGTTCTCAAATGGCTCTTCCAAGTATTGGTGTTCAATCATCTCTCATTTCTCGTCCTTCGACAGCAGATTCTTTGCTTCAGGTATCAAACCTTACTAATCCTTGTTATCATGGTAGAATAGAGAAAGAAGGCTCTGATTAGAGGATATCGTTGTCATTTTTTGCTCTCTTAATGGGATTCCTTAATATTAGGGATTTGATTTTTTAATGCTAGTGTTTTTGAATTTCTAAAATGCATAATCATTTATTATTATTTTTAAATAAGAATATCTGTTACCCCTAATTATAGGAGATTGATATTATCTTCTTTTGTTTGTTTATTTGCCGTTAGAATTCCTAGTCCAGTTGACCCATGTTTTGAAACCCGGACCAGACCGGCCTGTTTGACCGGTTCGACCGGTGACCGGTTGGCTATCCGGTCCGGGTCACCCCTAAAAACCACCCCCTAATTGAACCAGTGGGAATCGGTGAAAATCGATCAATTGACCGGTCGAACCGGTTCGACCATTGGTTCAATAAATTTTTTATTTTTTATATTTTTATATTATTTGGTATTTTTATTTTTTTAATATTACTAATATTATATATAATTAAATATAATTATTGCGTAATTGTGATGTCACACCGATTCGACCGGTAGTCGAACCGGTGACCAGTAAGGCCTCCGGTTCGACGTCTGATCCGGGTTTCAAAGCCTTACAGTTGACTATGGATTAAGGATTTTATATGTATGTTAATGCCTTTGGCTTTTCTTTCTAGCAATTAAAGAAAACTCATTAGATAAAACCTAGAGTTTTTATCATTTGTTATCAAAACTCATTATAGAGTTCTATCATTTAGTATCAGAACCTTAATCCTAGAAATTCTCTTCCTCTATTTCTTATCACCATCACCACTTCCCAAAAAAAAAAAAAGTTATATGCCCTTGACCTGAAATAGAAAACAAAACTTAGGAATTACAGATCTACAGTCTTAGGCAATGCATACCAAAAACTTTCATGAGTTCGTCAACTTGAACAATTTAAGCAGAGATTAACACACAACTAGTAGAATTTATGAAGAGCTTACTTAAAAGCTTTAACAAAATTCATTAGGAGGGAATCTCTACTTTTGCTGGTAAACAACTGAAGCAATATGAAGTTATAAGCATTAGGAATGTGTTTAATGGCTACCCTCACATGAAGGCGGAGTTTCCGAGATGGTAAGATGGAGATCCAACTAGTTGGATTTATAGAGGAGAGAAGTTATTTTTTCTTTGATAAATCTCTAGAAGATTGTAAGGTGGAAATTGCTTCAATCTAATTAGATGGAGATGCCTTTATCGGTATGGTGGTATGAAACTTGTCATGGAATTCCCTCTTGTTAACATTTAAGAAATGACTCTTGTTTGTTTTGGGACATCCCAATATGAGAATGTTGATGGGAAGCTTGTTAATATTCGACAATCCTCTACTATTTGGAATATTAGAATTGATCTGAGTGATTGTCAAATGGGGATAAAGATTGGTGTTGAAGGCGGTTGATAAGGACATTAATTGAAGGCCTTAATGTAGATATTCATTGTGAAATTAAGGCACATCCTCCTAACATTATGATTGCTGCAATAGGTTCCATTAAGAGAAAATTAATGCAGAAAATTGTAGAGCCAGTAAGAGTGTTAGTAAATTAGTCACCAATATGTCCGCTGCCCCAATTATTCGTATTCAAAATACTATATGACTAACACAAGATGAGCTCAAAGAACAATCATCAAAGGGCTTGTGCTGGAATTGTGATGAAAAATGTAAGGACATCGTCGCAAGCAAGAAAAATTTTCGATGTTGAACAAGTAAAGATGAATTAGAGGTCGAGTCAATTGATTCTGCTCAAGAAGGTATGGATAATGATGAGATTATTGAATCGATCACTAACTTTAGTAATAGCAAAAAGGTTGCTGAATGACTGATTTATTGACTTGAACAATGTAATAAGTTTGAAGTAAAGGCAACAGATGGGTGAACTTGTGATAATAAGTGTTTTAAGGTGAAGTTGGTTATGCAGATAAAGGAATATTTATGAACTATTCTTGCTACCACTGGAAGATTATGTAGTAGTTTTAGGAATTGAATGGCTATTCCTGTAGGAGATTTTTGTTGGAATTTTTCAAATTGACTATGAAATTCATTCTTTAAGGAATGAATGTGCTTCTAAAGGTAAGCATGGTAACTGTTACTAGCTATAGAGTGGGGAAGGTTCTTTGGAAAGTATGTCATAGATTTATAGTATAGCTGCGAACCGTATAAATCTGAAAAAGAGAAATACTTCAGTCATTACTTGAATTTGCAGATATCTTTTCTAATTAGCATAATCATAGTAGGAGAATATTTGCTTAAGAAAAGAATAATGTTGATATTATTTCCTTTTGGTTTTTTATATCTCTTTAGTTCAAGTGTCTCAGAACTCTTGTATGTAATGCCTGGCTATTTTTCTCAAGCAATCAAATCGAATTTAAGATCTTTGGTCTATTTGGAGATTGATCCCCTCAAAGTGATCAATTCCTTCTTCCTTCTTAATTTTCTTTTTAACTTTCCTCAATTTCATTAGGGGATTTTATCATCTCTTCTGCAAAGAATAGTTTTTGCATACATCCGACCCACCCTTGGATAACTTAGTTTGGTGGAATAGAAGATAGAGGATGGGGTATGTAGCTTAATGTTCTGATTGCTGCCCTTTATTTTATTTGAATATCCAAAAGGATGCTTGTTCAAATCTGCTGATAATTACCCAACCCATTGAACAAAATTCTCGTAAATGAAATAAGAATATCTTGTAGTGAGATGATATACATATGTTGGTTTCCTTATATTTGCATGCATGAAGTGCTATCTATGCACTCAAGCACACTGGGCTGCCCATGCACTTATTCAACAAAAAATGGTTTAACAGAGATAAATATATACAAGTGTGGCCTTGGAATCTGTGTGCTCTTGCATTTTCCTGGCTGTACGTTTTTATTTATTTTCAGCTACCATTCACAAAATATACTTATGGTGGGTCTAACTTACTTTAGAATAACAGCCTGGTCCCTTGATATCGTCGGGCATTTCAGGTCCTGTCAGCAAGGATGTTGGTAGACCTGCTCAAGTACATGATAGTACATCTATGAAGTTGCAAACAAGCTCAATTTACGACTCTAGAGAGCCAAGTAGTCAGCCTTCAAAACTGCTGAAATTGGAAGATAGTAAAAGCATATCTGTCTCTATGGGTGCTTCAGGAGTTGCCCCTCGACCTGGACCATCTCAAGCTTCTACAGATGGTCCATTGCCTACAAATTCAATTGCTAAGTCAGAAGAGTTGAAATATTCTGATAAACAAAGTGATCAGGTATTGTGCTTGAAAAAAATTACAAAAAGAGCTAAGACACTATGTTTGATCGTCATATTCTTTATGAGCTTTGCTAGCATCCAAAATTCTTCTGTGCATTCTCGTTTGACTGGGAGCTCTGAACTTGACTTCTGTCCAAAGTACTTTTAGGTCGCATAGTTCTATGACTGGGAATTTGAATTGGTAAAAGAGTATCTCAAAATAGTTTTGGTCATTTGGGAACTTTATTTATCTGAGAGACTTATTACAGTTGCAAACATTTTTTGACTTTAGAACAGTCAGTTGAGGGCTTGATCATATATTGAACACAATTTTGGAGACTCGATTGGATAAATGAGTAAATTAGGGATTCAATTAAGTACCACGTCTTTGTCTAGGTTTAGAATTGATCTTTCTAGGTTCCGTGTCATTGAGGACTTAATAGTGATTGACAAAATTGATTTAGTTTGTTGTGGTTGGCCTTTTTATATAATGGCTGCGTGTATTGGCTTATGCCATTTTCTTCTTATCAATAATGCTTATGCCATTTTCTTCTCCATATTATGTGATTAGATCATATTTGAGATGCTGATAATATGATCCGTTCTTTGCAGCCGATGGCAGATTTAGATCCTGGCTTACTGCAGCAAGTTCTAAACCTTACACCAGAGCAGTTGAGTTCATTGCCACCTGAACATCAACAACAAGTGATTCAGCTCCAAGAGGCACTACGAGGAGGGCAGATATGGCCGTCGTAGTGGGACATAACAATGCATAGTCTTGCATTCGTTTATTAATATTCATCACTGCAGGTTATCCTCTGTGGTTGGAAGAGGAATGCTTGCTACTCGTTCGTCTCTGCCATACCTGTACAATGATTGTTACATAAGGTCCACTTCTGAAAGAAATTCGTGGTCTTTATACCTTCCAAATATTATTCGTTAACTAGGGTTTAGCATTTGTCATAAAATTAAGTATAAGAGAGCAATAAAATTTTGATCCGTCTCTGAATAGTTCCTCTACTTTGCATGCCCAGTGGATCTTGACTCAACTTGTATGGTTACATTTATTGCCTTGGTTGATCTTTTATTCTGTGATCTGGATTGTTTTAAACAATATTTTTGACCCATCCTCAAGCGTAGAAATGTATCTAATCCCAACTCAAAACCACGATAAACGGATAAAGAGGTACCTTGTTACCATTGGACCAAAGCCTGTGATCAAATTTATTCGCTAAACAATTTACTCGGCAAAAATTTATTATGCCTGGCTTCATTTAGTTCCTTATTGTCTCTGCACTCTTGAGAGATTAATGAAAGTAATACTAAACATTGTTGTCCTCGACTTGATTCTCAACTGCCAAAATGAACTTAAAAAGGATTCATATTTTTAAAATAACACAAAAGCATCGAGTAAACATCTTTTAGCTTCAAGAAAATATAATCTTTATTTTCCATTTTTCTAAAAATATGCCCAGTAGCTAAAAATATGAGGGTAGCAAAACATGATTGAAGAGTTTGTCACCGTGATACTCCCTCCTCATCACAAAATGGCTTATCTGATTAATTTTGTGAACAATTGATAAGCAAGAAAAATATCTACAGAAACAAGAATGTCCCCCAATAAACTGTCTGACATCAAAGGAAAATCCTCCTGATGGTCCTGGCAGCGGCACGGGAAATCAATCTTCCGATCAGATTAGCTGGCAAGGTAAGCAACTGCTGCTGCGTTTCTGGTGGGAGCTGCAAAGTATTTTCAACATAAAATTAAGACATGGACTTAATAGTAAACTACGCTGATTATGGTGGATAAACTAGCATGATTCAGGAACCTAGTTTAACAAAAACTACTGATTTAATTATATGGCTGCGTATTCCTTAACAATTATTACCATCAAAAGAAATGGGGAACATGGAGCGTTCAAGAAAAAGTTCATCAAGACTTGCACTTTAGACCAATACACCTTTTATCTTGCATGTGGATTAAGTTTCAACTTGCAGACTAAGAGAGTTTCAACTGTGACCTAGATAGATGGACCATCAGAATTTTATAAGGCCTTGATTTAAGCACAACTCTGTTCCAAATGAGGCCATGTCTGAAAATATTGCTATTTCTTAATACTGAATCACCAAACTAAAACAGCAAGAAAGAACACATAATATCTATCTTAATACTGAATCACCAAAATGAAACAGCAAGAAAGAACACAATATCTATCTCATGCCAAACTGAAAAAAGCGAAGAAAGAAACAGATCTATTTTTTTATCCAAAATTACAATCCAATTTCCTAACTGATCACTGTTGTTGAAGGTTTTATCTAGGTGCAGTGTTTGGTAAGTAAGAATGAGGAATGGAATTGATCAAATAGGTACTTCCCAATAGGGTAAGTCAATGATTACAACCAAAATTTTCTCATACCCTCTCCACTCTTGCAGCCTTGCCTTATACTCTCAAGTGATAACTGAATCATCCTCTCTACCCAGATCAGTAAACACGTGTCTTCCTTACTAACAGAATCTGAAATAACAACTAACATATGGTATAAATGATACGGTGCGTATTTCATTTTGACCTAAAACATGCAGTCACCATGTTGATAGATCCTAAAGGTAACTGTGTTGATATTATATTAATCGAACAAGTAAACAAGCTCAAAACCATGTCATTTGCAAAGAGTTGGATAGGAGTTTCTAGTATTCTAATCTAAGAATACTGAAATTGCATGGATAGGAGTTTCTAGTATTCTAATCTAAGAATTCTTAAGACCATGCAATTTCAGAAGAGTTAGGATTGATTAGAACCAACAACTCCAAACAGGACAGAAAATGTTAGTTAGGAAGTACTACTTATCCAATTGAAAGTCATATAAAAGATTCCATGTGAAACTGAAAACTTAAAGCTGACCTCGGGAATAGCAGAAAGGACAGGCAGAATTTCTTGAACTGATGGAACTTCATAAACAAGAAGAGAAGCTTCCTCAGAGTATGTGTTACGATTCTTGTTTTTGATAACTCCTTTTTCTTCCTGTAAGATATTAATACATATACCAGTTATTGCAATACAGTAAGTAGGTAATAAGCTAAAGCGGGTATGTTATACCATTAACCATTGTATTCTCTCTCATAATACATTCACATCACTGGTAGAAGTACTCCATAACACTATATCTAGTATTTAAAGACGGCAATATTATAACAAACATAAAGTTAGCATCTATAAGAGTCAAATGGTGAATATTTTGAGGCCCTCAAAATTGTAACTTCTCCCAGAACAACTTGGGCATATCTGTCATCGTTTGGTAAATGAGGCACCAATAAACCTGATTGTATTATTAACAACTGTATAAAAAAGTACCATGGTGGGGCTAGGGTTTTTTTGGGATCTTGATAAAAGTAACATAAGGCGGCGCAAGGTTCTCAAGTTCATCATATCCTCATCAGTCATTGAAGCAAAAGAAAAGTTGGGCATAAATGGTACAGTTGCAGTAGCTGTTGAAGCAAAGGAATGTAGAGTTGCAAGCCCAAGTGCATCCAAGCCCTGCATATGAACAAGGCAACTTGAGACACTATAGTCTATAGAGGAAATCAGCTGAATAATTAAAGAATATGAATAACAGTTTGTTTGCACTCATCATTGATTCTTATCCAAGATGGAACTGTCAATGATTGATTCAATATGATAAAAATTATAGGATTCACAAGGTAACCATGAGCTGTTATAAGCATCACTACTTATCCTAGTTTTAGCCTAGTGGAAGAGTAGTTGAGGAGTTGTTATCAGCCACCTGACATACCTTAGAATCCATTATGCAGATTATTTCATGTTAGAAAAATCTAAAAGAAAGTGAGTTTAACCATTAGGCATATGGAAACCTAGCACGCTATTCCATCTGTTGAAATATGCAATTTCCTGAAGCACAAACAAGCATGGTATATGCACAGAAAATGTATCCCCACTCCAACTTTTCCTACGAGAAGTTCACTTCTCTGATTTCCCTACAACTCATTAAAATCTATCGATTAAGTGCATTTTAATAACATCCTATTGGAATGTAGGCATACATTTGTCTGAAGTTTGGTAGATTGCAATGGATACTAAGTCTAAAGTAATGGACATTACATAGGACGTGACTGTTATTACATTGTTAAATGTAATATATTCACAAATAATAGCACTAATATAGACATCCAAATAAAAGCTTGGGTAGTGTTTCTTTAAGTTGATTATATCACTGTGAAAGAAAAGGGAACTACAATCTGTTATGAGCTGTCTATTCCTAAATTAACGTAAAACCTAAACATTCACTAATTAGTGGGATTCTTGAGATAACAAATTTGGGAGGAAATTTAGGAGATAATTTTAAGAAAGCTCACTAGAATTTTTCAACGTGTATACTATACAAATTTGCTTATAAATCAAAATAATAATACAACATTTTTCTCCTAATTTTCCTTATGGTATCAGAGTCCTACTAATTTCTAGCATTAGCCATCTTTTATCTTGCAGCTTTTGCTTTTGTAATTTTACTTGTTAATTACTTTGTATCCTTCATTGCTATATCATGGTTCAACCTAAGTACAACAACAACAATAATCCAGTAAGAATTTCACTGAGACTCAGAGTCTGAAAAGGTCTAGGAGTATACAGCCTTATCCCTAAATAGTTAAGAAGTTGTTTTTAGTAGATCTGTTAAAAGACCACTCAAAATTTTTTTTGAAAATAATTAAAAAATTAAAAATAATAAATTAAATATAAAATAATAAATAAAGATAAAAATAAAAATAAGTAAACAAATAAACAAACGAGAAAAAAACAAAGAAGTAAATAAAACAAAAAAACAATTGAAACAGGGAAAAATATGAAATAAAGAAATAAAATAACTAAATAAGCTAGCGCGATAAAAAAGTATTAATACTAATAAAAGTCACAAAAGATTGAAAGAAAAAGTTTGAAAGGTCTATGACGAGATAAGGACTTCTCTACGTATGATTATCTACCCGAATTTTAGTTCGCCTAAGTTTTCAATTGAAGGCTAAGCCCTTAGTAAGCTTTGGTAGGGCCAAATTGTTCTTAATTACCTTTCCTCAATTTTTCTTAAGTCTTTCTCTTCTTCTATTAAATTTCTTAAGTACAATCTTCTCGCATCTTCCTACTGAGATGTCAAAATGTCTCCTCTTAACATATCTGAACTACCTAAACATTGTCTTTCTTAATTTACTATCAATGTTAACCACCCACAACTTGTCTCTTATCACTATATTTTTGACTATCTTTTCTTGTAAGGTTACACATCTAACGAAAAGTTTTCATATCTATCACCATTAAGTTTTGACTATACAGCTATTTGATGGACCAATAATCCGTCCAAAAAAGCATAACCGACCTAATTATTAAACAGTAGGATTTACCTTTTAGATTGAATGATATTTTTTTGTCACATAAAATTTTTGAGGCATCCCTCTATTTCACCCTAATTTGATATGGTGTACTATGTTGTCCTCTATCTCATCATTACTTTGGATGATCGATTCAAGGTACTTAAAATAATTTTTCTGTGGTATAACTTCTGTTCCAATCTTGATTCCTAAATACTAAGTGTGCTATAGTATTTCAATTTTCCATAATCTTCTTGATTGCCACCTTACTTACAACCTTTATTGTTAGATTTAGACCCTAACTTAAGGACATGTAGAAAATCATATAAATCAACTATACCCAAAATTCAACCCTTTATGTCAGAAGAAGTCTAACTCAACAGTAAGTCAGAAGGGTGTAGGGGAATTGAGAGGCTATTCGGCAACCTTCTCTAAAGTCAAAAATGTTGCTTAAGTGGATGAAATAAAGCTAGAACATCAAGGCAAGGAGGCAAATTGTAATCGATATAAATTTGCTACTGAGTCAGTTTAGTTATTGTGCAATAATTGTCCTGTCAAAATAAAAGAATTTATTGAAAAGGACAAGATGCATGACTTTTTTCACAAGTTTTAACCTTGATTGATCAAATAAAGGAACAAATTTTGTGAAAGGAAAAAGTCCCATTGCTAAATGAAATAGCTGATATTTTGTAAGAAGTTGAGAAACACCAAAGAAAGTTGAAAATTGCAAGACAAACTATCAAGCTGAAAATGGAGTAGTAAGGAAACCAATAGAAGACTTTGAATTTGGCCTATGTAACACAAAGCAATAAAAAAAAAATTAGCAAGAATTATAAAGTTCCAACAATGAAGTCTTCATCAAGCTGGATAATCTATCAAACGAATGTTTATTAGCCCTTTTAGATAAGGTTTCTAATGTGTTCATTGACCCTTTTTGGGATCATTCCTTTTAAATTGTATTTGATGTCTCAAAAAACCACTTCTACAATACGTGAGCTAGAGATTCTGATGCTACAAATCATACGACTCATTCATCCAATCACTTTAGAACCAATACCCCATATCTAAGTAATAGAAAAATTATTGATGATGATAGATCAGTTACCAAACTTAGAAGACATACAACTTCAACCTTCATTCTATTACAAAATGTCCATTATCCACTAAAGTTGTGTCCGTACAAAAATTGACCAATATAAATTGTTAAGCCATTTTTTACCCTTATTAAAAATTTCAAGAGTAAGGTTCTGTGAAAAGGATTGGACTTGGAAGAGAAAACGATTGACTATACTACTTAGACTCCAAACAAATTATGTATTAGCATTTAGCAACAATAATTTACTTTTGAGTTATGTATTAGCAACAAGAATTTAGTTGTCACCTTTACCATATAGTGATGTTATTTCATCTTATCATTTTTATTGGGGATAATCATCTTTTGTAACTTTACAGATGATGTTTACTACTTTATGTAAATGAACATATGCAAACATCATAGCTTTAAAATGACGAAGTGATTAATGTTCCTACTGCTTTTCATTTATGATACAAAATCAGTATGGTACCAAAATTAAGAGATTTAGATATGTCAAATACAATAAATTGTTTTAATCCAAATTTATTGTCATATTTAAAAAAGAAAGACATCATTCGTAAACTATCTTGCATGTATAAATCACAAAACATGATATGCTTGAAAGACAAAATGGTCATTTTGTAAATATTACTAGAGCACTCCTTTTTGTACCAAAATATTACTTGGGGGCCATTGAAGTATCATTAAATTGAGTGTACAACTCACTTGGTCAAAATCGCTAATTAAAACTAAGCTCCCCACAGTCACTTATTTAGCACAAGAATTCTAATAAGATGATTACGTTAATAAATTTTTTATCGTTTTGTTATATTTTGCAATTAACCATGATTCTTAATTGATAACAACTTCTAGCTACCAGTGTGTTCAATACAACCGATCAAAACTAAGGTCTTAAGTAATTGTATAAACTAACAGACGTACCTATTTCACTACACTTTTGCCACTTTTTTTTATATGTTTTCTAACGATAACACACAAAATAACTTAGTGTATCTGACAATTAACTAACTAGGAACTCTTTTTTAACTAATTTCTTTCAATAATTAACGATAGAAAAAGGAAATAATCATTTGAATTACAACTTCATTAGATTGAAATAGAACACTCCAATTTATACTATTAGCCTAAAAATAAAAGAGTACTTAAAATTCATTCTCAGCACAATCTACATATCGTTCGAGCTAATTTAGACACTTGCTAAAACTCTATGGATAACAGATAGAATCTGTAGCGGCAAAATACATTTTATTACTCCTTGAGAGAGGAACAATCTTGAAGAAAAAATATAAACCCTAGAAGATATTGAAAAATCTTTACAAGAATAAATTATGCATCCCGATACTTCAATTCACAAACATGGGAAGATGATGAATTTTCTTGTTCACAAGCATGATATTTTTAATCGGTAATGAAATAAAACATAAAAACACAGAAACACGTGATTGGGAACCAAATTTCATACCTTAGCAACTTCTTGAAGAAGTATTTCCCTTACAAAGTCACCCTGTAATTATTTTTTGGTATGAAAGATTAGTAACTAAAATGAAGGCTACTGCCCTCATGTTTTGGGGTTAAAAATAAGCACTGAGGATAAAGAGTAATATCAAAACCTTCTCTGCCAGGGTGAAGGAGAGAATCTGTTTGATAACAACCTTCGATTCTGTTTCTTCTGTATTTCTTTTCACCAAGGACTTCTTCGTCTGTGCACGAAGGGACTGGGAAAGAAAACACCTTTTAATTAGCTCAGTGGAGGAAGAAGAAACATCAAAAGACAGTATGAGATAAGAGATCTTTGGGCATTTGATGGGAATGCCTGAGTCTCCTACTATAGTCAAAGAAACAAAAACGGATCAATTCACATGAAACACATAGGGCCAAAAGCAACAGCTGATATAATATAAAAGGAATGTTTTCAAAAGTATAAATCATTATCAGAAGTAGCCAAAAAATAATGTTCTTTTCGTTGCGTGCAATGCACAGAAAAGAGATAGAGAGAGATGGCATAGTTAAGGATCTCACCTCAGAAAGTAGAGACTCTAGACGATCAATTTGGAAAACACCTTCCTGGAAAGGATATGCTTTAGGTGAATATGCTTTTGAAAGAGAAAATAAAGCATCAAGAAGCAAAACAAAGGCTAGAGTGCGACTCAAACAAGAACCCTGAGATCACAACACTAACTTCATATCACCTCATAAAGAAGATCTTGCAAAGAAGATCTCAGTTGTTCTGAGCTGTCAGTCAATACTTTCCTAGCAATCCAGGGATATGTACTGCCCAAAACTTTGTAGTTAGGATCAAAACTGAGAGCAATTCCTTCCAACACTGCAAGACTAAGAGATGGAAAATGGAAAAGGAAAAGGAAAAGGAAATGTGGATGTTATAATTGAAGGCCACAAGAATATAATCAACTTCTTACAAGAAATAAACGTGAAAAAGAAATGGTAAGACATCAGTTAGTCCCTAAAGGAAAGAATGACTACCTTCTGATGACAAGAGAAAAATATGAAGGTATCTGAAATTTGAACTTGTACCTGGAAATGATATAGACCATTAAACATTACCTCAATTAGACAAGCTACAGTTATTTGATATTGTAATTTTCCATAACCAATAATTGCTATCATATGTTTCAAGTATAGCTATCTCAGTTTACACATGAAATCAAAGATTTGTAATGAAATCTACACCACTCACAATTAATATCTTGTGTATCAAAAGGAGTATGATTCAGAATTATGCTTTAGAATGATTAGCCTTCTTAGGACTGTGGTCTGGGATTATCTGTAGACTTTCTAAATTTCATGAATATGACCTCTAATATGAATTTGCCATCATTTTCCTAAGAGACAATATGTTAAAGTTATATGCATAGTAACAATTGAAAAGAAGTTAATGACATAAAACTGACATGATTTTTTTCTTGCAAAGCATTATAACCAGTGTCTTCTACACAACGAGCATATATATCTAATTGGGAAAACTAAGAGTTCAAACAATAACTAATGCATCTCTTGCAGCTAAAGTCAAAAGGACAGACAGAACACTATACATGGTAGTCCCCAAATTTCCCAGGAGGTCTCCAAAGCTTATATTCCGAACTCCCTTAGCAACAGCATTTTGGAAGACACCTGCCGATTGAAATTACAGGGAAAATGATGGCCAGAAAATGCACCTCTCCACAAATAAAAATAGCTATTAAGACGACCTGAAAAAGTAAAATTTTGAACTCTAAATTGATGAAACAGAAGAAACCTGTTAAAGCTTTTGTGACAGCCTCTTTATTTACCGTTGGTGGAAGAAGCCTGCAGTTTTATACTAGTTTAGCCTTATAAACAGCTTCTTCAAATATAGCACCAGAAGAAAGATAGTATTAAGTACCCAAGAGTAACAAAGTCATTAGCCAGTGCATCAAAGTCACGGTTTACAAGATGGAGACAAGCTGAAATAAACCCGTCACGGAGTTCTTGCTTAAATTCACCCATCATACCAAAATCTGTTGGCAAATCATAGAAAGTTAGTCTCCATATGAACTGAAGAAAGAGGTCATCTTTTTTCTTATTTTGCACAAAAAGTAAATATCCATGATATCCTCTAGTTTTTCCTAATTTCTCCTAAATCACTGTTCTGATTTTCATCACTCCCCCTCAAGCTGATATGTGCATAAATGTCTTGCATTCTCAGCTTGCTTATAACATCTTAAAATTGTGCATTTGCTAGCCCCTTAGTCAATACATCTACCTTCTTTTTGGCAGTGTGAACATATGCGGTATAAATAAGCCAACTTTCCAATTTTTCTTTTATAAAGTGCCTATCAATCTCAATGTGATTAGTTATGTCATGTTGTACCGGGATGTGAGCAATACTAATAGCTGACTTATTATCACATTAGAGCTTCATAGGGTCCTTGCCACCTAACTTTCAAATCTTTCAGGATGATACGAGTCCACAAGAGCTCACATATATCGTGAGCCATAGCTCTAAACTATGCCTTAACACTTGTTGCTTCTTACTTCTCCAAGTGATAAGATTGCCCAAAAACAGTGTAGTACCCAGTGGTTGACCTTTTATCGATATAAGCTTCAACTATTTTATTGTCATTTTTCTTAAACATAATCTCTCTGCCAGGGGTAGTTTTAAGGTACCCCTTAAAACTGCTTGAAGATCGACATTTTTAGGGTCATGCATGAACTGACTAATTACATGTACTGCATATGCTACGTCAGGCTTGGTATGTGACAAATAAATTAGTCTTCCCACTAGTCTTTGATACCACTAATCTACATCATCTTTGGCCTCGCTTAGTCAATGATTCTGTTCTATAGGTGTATTCAATTAGTTTGCACCCCATCATTCCAGTTTCTTCTAGAAGATCTAGAATATGCTTGCGGTGGGATAGAAAAATTCCCTCTTTCGAACGAGCTACTTCTATGCCCAAAAAAAGTTTAAACTTCCCCAAATCTTTGATTTCAAACTCTTGAGCAAGTTTAAGTTTGAGGTGTTTCATTTCTTCAAGATCATTACCTGTGACTGATGTCATCCACACAAACAATGAGGGCTGTCATTTTGTTTTCTATAGCAAATTTAATAAATAGAGTGTGATCTCCTTGACTTTGCTTGTACTTCATTTCCAACATAGCCTTTGTGAATCTCTCAAACCATGCCCGGGAAGATTGTTTGAGACCATACAAGGCTTTCTTTAATTTGCATACTCCACTCCCAAACTTACCTTCAAATCCAGGAGGGGCCGTCATGTACACTTCTTCATTTAAATTACTATGTAAAAAGACATTCTTTACATCAAATTGCTGCACAGGTCAATCAAAATTAGCTTCCAAGGATAACAGTATACGTATAGTGTTCATTTTTGCTACCGGGGCAAAAGTTTCAAGATAATCAACCCCATAAGTTTGAGTATACCCCTTAGCTACCAGTCTTGCTTTATATCTTTTCAATGAACCATCTGCTTTATATTTAAATACCCATTTACATCCTACTAGTCTTTTCCCTTTTGGTGAATCCACTATTTCTCATGTTTGATTCTTAATTAATGCATTCATCTCACTATCCATGGCATTTTTCCAATTCCTATCCCTAAGTGCCTCATCAAGTGTTTGTGGCGAAGAAACTGAATTTATTTTTGTAAGAAAACATTTATGGCTTGGAGAACATTTGTCAAGTGAAGATAATGTGTGAAATTGGGTATTTAGTGCATGTTCGTGTGCCCTTCCAAAGAGCTATAGGAACATACAAATCATCAAGTTCAGGGTTTTGTATTTCAGTACTTGATTCCGGGTTAGATCATTGAGCCATCTTTGGTAAGGTCTAGACAACATTCCTTCATGAGTAGACTAAGAGAGGTTGGTTAGGGATAGGTGCAGTATTTTTTAAGGCATCTGGCTAGGCACTTCCTAACTTATTTTCGTCAGATTGGTTAGGTAGTGTAGGGATAGTAGTGGCTGAATAAGTCTGTGTATTTGGGAAAGATAAATCAAGTAAGAAATTAGTCTCCCTATACTTCTCTTCCGCATAATTCCCCATCTCCCTTTGAAGATAAGTATTAGGGAATAAAGATTAACTCTCAACAAATGACACATCCTTGGAAATGAAGAATTTACGTGAGCGAGTATAAAAACACTTGTACCCTTTTTGTGTAGGAGAGTACCAACGAAGATGCACTTTAGGGCTCGTGGGTCAAGTTTTCCCCTATTGTGAGCATGAATATGAACAGAACTAACACATCCAAACACCCTTGTAGCTAGACTACTTATATTAAAGCTGGGGAAGAAAGTATGGAGCATTTCTACCAGTGTTTTGAACTCTAGAGGTCATGAAGGCAATCTGTTTATCAAGTGAACTCCAGTTAAAACAACCTCTCCCCAATAGTATTTAAGGACATTCATTTGATATAATAATGTTGTAGTGACTTCAAGTAAATGTTTATGTTTACGCTCAACCGCTCCATTTTGTCGAGGTGTATCAACACAAGATGAAAAATGGATAATGCCTTCACATTGAAAGAAAGAAGATAAGGTTTGATTAAAGTATTCTTGGGCATTATCACTCCTAACCCCTTTTATGCTCACCCCAAACTGGTTTTTTATCGTATGGAAGAAATTAGGAAAAATCTCACTAACCTCTAATTTGTTTTTCATGAGAAAGACCCACGTGACCCTTGTGCAATCATCAATAAAGGTAACAAACCATTTAGCTCCTGACACATTATGTATCCTTGAAAGTCCCCATATATCATAATGAAGTACGACAATGTTTGGCAAACTCACACACATCAGAATGGAAACTATTAGGATCATTGTTTTTAAACAAATTAGGAAGAAGGCTGACCTAAACGATAATGGTGAAGCCAAATAAGGTTACGAGTAACTTTGGTCATGAAAGTCAAGGAGGGATGTGAGGTTTTGTCTCCACTATTAGACTCCAGAAGGTAGAGTCCATCCTTTTCCTTAGCATGCCCAATCATCTTCCCCATTTCTCGATACTGAAATACACAATAATTAGGATCAAAGATGGCAAGGCAATTCAAGTCTTTGGTAAATCTTTTAATGGACAAAAGATTGGCAGAAAGTTTGGGAACACGTAGTGCTCTTTTCAAGAGAAGCTTAGGGGAAAAAGGAATGGTTCCTTGACCTGCAACAGTAGTAAGAGAGCCCTCTGCAACTTTAACTTTTCTGTTACTAGGATAGGGATTATAACAAATAAAAGAATGATCAGAGGTAGTCATATAGTCTGTGGCACCTGAATCTATAACCCAAGAACCCCTAGGAGACACTAATAAGGCACTAAGAGCATGAGAATTAGAAAAATCACATGATTGGGCTAATGAAGATGATGCACCAGCACCTTCCAAGGAACTCAGAATGCTTTTTAGGCACACAATCTCTTTTTTGTTAGGTACTTTTGGTTCTGATCTAGCTTGTTTAGAATCTCTAAAGTTTGTAGGTTCAATGAAGTGGGCTTTCACCTGTCCATCCTTGTTTACCCCTTCTTTCCGTGCTTTTTGTAGCTTCCCATGTAACTTCCAGTAGGTCTCTCTAGTGTGATGAGGCTTCCTACAAAAACTGCACCAAATAGCTACCTTATTTTGAGGATTTTGTTAGTGGCGGTTAAGGGCTTCTTTGTTGGTTTTCATAGACACGAATGTTGAGCTGTCAGCAAACTTGGATTATAACATCACAATTCTCCAACTCTTTCATTCTTGGATGAGTGAGAAGGCCTCATTTAAAGACGGTAAAGGATCTTTGCCAAGTATTTGAACTCGAAGTTGGTCAAATTCAACATTAAGACCTGCTAAGAATTCAAATATTCTTTCCCTTTCGACAAACTTTTGTAATTTGACACTATCATCACTGCCTTGCATTTTAAAAATTTGATAATGATCCAACTCAAGCCAAAGACTCTTCATCAGATTGTAATATTCACTGACAAAGTGCATACCTTGCTTGGTAGATGAGATTCTGGTCTTAATCTCATAAATTAAAGAGGCATCATTTACCTTAGAATAAGATTGAGTAACAACATCCCATATCTCCTTAGTAGACGAGAGGAACATGCAAGCGCCTCTAATGTTTGGTTCCATAGAGTTCCAAAGCCATGACATGATTATTAAGGAATCCTCCACATTCCAAGCCTCAAACTTGGGATCCGAAACAGCAAGAGCAGGTCCTAATAGGTGAGAAAGCTTTCCCTTGCCCTAAAGGAAAATCTTAACCATTTGTGACCAGTGGAGGTAGTTTTTACCATTGAGTTGGTCAGATGGAAACAAGGTTTGTAATTCACCAATATGGGTAGGGGTGTACATTTAGGGATTACCAATAGAGGAGATTTCAGAGGAGGGTGAGACCTCCACGTTGGAGTTTTTGCTGGTAACAACTTTAGCCATCTATTTTCCAAAAGGCACTATTGGTAATGAAGGCCAAGTGTCAGAAAAAAAAAAAGAAACCAGGAGTTACAACGTCCTAGGCTCTGATACCATAAAGAAAGAAGAAATCTTTTTTTCTTATTTTGCACAAGAAGTACCTTTGAATATATACACAAGTCCTAGCCTAATTTTAGATAACTAGAATATTTCCTATTTACAACAATATCCCCTATTTACAGCAATTTCCTAAAGTAAATATCCATGATATCTTCTAGTTTCCTATTTTATGATTAGGAAATAATTTCTCCTAAATCACTGTTCATGATTTTCATCATAAACTTCTTGTTTATCATCACACATGAAGCATGAATTTCCATTGAGAAAGCAAGATGAGACTAAATCAAGCTCAGAAAAACATGATATGGCCCAAATGATCAAACAAAATCTAGCAAAGAAATTTTATGCAAATTTCAATGATAAATTGGAGCTGAAAGATTAAATTATGTCATAATTAATCAGACCAATCTTAACTTTATTTTAAATACAAAAGTTAACTGTTTTATAGGTATGTGTGTGTATATATATATATAAGTACATATTCACTTCAAAGTGTTTCTACTTAAACAAGTAAAAAACAACATTTTCAGAAAAAGAGAAAGTTATACATCGCTAAAACTTCCTAATCAGTTTAAGCTATGATACTTACTGTTTCCATAGTAGGTTCACTTGTTTTCGAAACCAATGGTGTGACAGAGAGATATTGAGATTTTGATTCATGGTCCCCATTGAACAATATAACTTTTGGAATGAACCATTTCGTGAATATCATATAAGAGCATTCTATGATAAAAAAAGTCTCGATTTCAAGTTGTGTCACCCTCAATTCTCAGACTTTTTATCTACTGCATTTATCCACACTTTGTATGAGAGGGAATCTTGGAGTAATATATAGCAAACTCTCAAGTCTCATCCAATAGGCTAAACTTTTGGATTGAATGGTTTTTGACAATTTCATTCGACAAACTGTTTAGAAACAATACCTTAGTAATGAATATTGTCCATGCAGATAGATGACAGGCATTTGTGCCTCTTGATCAAGAAAACTCCAACATTGTGTTATACGACCATTTAACTCAGCACCAAGGAAACACTCAATTTATACATCAGCCTCCCACACATCCTTCCATTTGGAAAAGCTCAAACTTATAAGAGGGAGCCACCCAAAATAGACTCATAATCACTTCATACTTAAGTGTGTGGGAAAGAGATTGGCTGACTGAAGCAGTATTTAGGAAGAAAAACATTATGCTTCCCCTACACTTTTTATGTTACACACAATGAAAAGTAAACTGTTGTCTATTGGAAAGGTATGAAGTCTGATGTGAAACAATTCATTATGTGTTGTGATGTGTGTCAGAAAAACAAGTATTCAACCCTAAAACCTGCTGGCCTCCTTCAGCCTTTACCTATCCCTAATCAGGTATGGGAAGATATTTCTATGGATTTCATAAGTGGATTGCCTAAGGCATTGGGTGTAGACACTATTTTTGTCATTGTGGATAGGTTGATAAAATTCAGTCACTTCTTAGCCCTCAAACATCCCTATACTGCAAAACAGGTGGCTGCCATTCTTATTAAAGAAGTCGTGAGACTCCATGGATTCCCCAGGGTAATTATGTCAAATAGGGACATACTTTTTATGAGTACTTTCTGGCAAGAAATGTTCAAACAATCAGGGACCACTCTACATATGAGTTCTGCTTATCACCCACAGACGGATGGGCAAACGGAGGTCGTAAATAGATGTTTGGAAACTTATTTAAGATGCTTTGTGAGTGATCATCCTAAGAATGGCCTAAATGGTTGAGTTGGGCGGAATATTGGTTCAATACTACCTACAGTAGTGCAATTGGTATGACTCCAATCAAGGCCCTTTATGGGTGAGAACCATCCACTCCCTTCAAGTATACTGATGAGGGATCTTTAGCGGAAGACATAAACCAACAACTAGTGGACAGGAATAAAATGCTAGAGGAGCTGAAATCGAATCTGTTGAAAGCACAGCAGCAAATGAAGAAGTATGCCGATTCCAAAAGAAGACCGGTGAGTTTTGAGGTAGGTGATCTGGTTTATTTAAAATTGTAGCCCTACAGGTTTAAATCACTAGTCGCCAAGAGTAATGAGAAGCTCAGCCCGAGGTATTACGGACCTTACCCCATTACAGCCAAGATTGGAGAATCAGCTTATCAAGTGCAACTCCCATCCACTGCAAAGATTCATGATATTTTTCATGTATTTCAACTAAAGAGAGCCATTGCTCCGATTGCACACTCTCAGCCCTTGCCTTCTTTTCTGGATGAAGACATGCAGCTGAAGGTGGAACCAGCAGCATTAGTGGGAGTTCGCAGAAGAATTAATGAGGAATTGGAAGTCTTAATCCGGTAGAAAGACTTACCAGACTTTGAGACCACATGGGAGAAATTTGATTTCATCAACAATCAATTTCCTTCCTTCCAACTTGAGGACAAGGTGGGTTCTTTTGGGGGGGGGGGGGGTATTGTTGAGACTAGGTTCCAGTAGAAATATAG
>JAOSBM010000204.1:10824146-10835861 GCA_027568955.1 Erythroxylum tenue | reverse complement strand
ATTGTAATGTCTGTGGCACAGTGTATGGGATTTGGTTCCCTTGCGTCTAACTCATGCCAAAATTGCTGGAATCTACTGTAATATTTTTCATTAGTCATCTGGCCCTGTTTGTGATTGTTTGCTCTGGTTATTAGATCAAAGATTTGCAGGGATCCTTCACCACTTTGGTAGGTTTTTTCAAGCCCTACCCAGAGTTCCCTGGAGGATGGATGCTGAATAAACTGTCCCACCAAGTCAGGTTTGATTGCATCGATTATCCAGGAAAAAACTTGCAGATCAGATTGTTGCCATTTTCGAAACGTGTCCGCTGTTCTTGCTGGTGGTTGTATCTCACCATTGATGTATTCCAATTTTCCTTTCTTTCCAATTGCCAGGAGCATCAGTTTGGACCACAGGGAGTAATTATGTTCGTTCAATTTGACTGACACATTGACATTGTCGTTTCCATTATTCTGGATCAACAGTTTCTCTATTTGATTTGACAAGATTTCGGTGGCCTCAGACATAGTTGAAGAACAAGGATCAAGGCTGCTTACACTTATAGTTGATGGTTTCGGTTATAGCAGATGATGTTAAGCCAATTGAGTCCTTCGCAGGATCACAATAATGGCTCTGATACCATGTTAATCAGATAATGAAAAATAGACAAAGGCATATTGAGTTTGAACTCTTTTTCATTGATTTCATTGATGTACAGTGTGATGTTTTTATAGATAGATTTTGACTAGCATCTAGGAGATCATGTACAAAACTAACTCCTACATTATAGGAGATAATCCTGATATGATTACAACTGCTTTTGACTTCATCTAATACTACATTATAGGAGATAATCCTGATATGATTACAACTGCTTTTGACTTCGTCTAACAAGGAGCAACCCACTAATCCAGATTCAAGTCGGGTAAGAATAGAAAAAGAACACTCATCCAAAACGCTTAAGTTTAGTATAAAGTAGATCAAGAAATGTGAAGAATAATTCCATACAAAGCTATGGACATATACATTGCCAAATTGGTTTCAATATTATAACATCCCATGAATATGATTTTGAGGTTTAGCAATATAGAAAGCCTTTCAGGGGTATGAAGATCAAGGTCTCTCTTGCATGCATCTAGCCTCTGTCCTTGATGAACTTACCACTACTTTAGTAGCTAAAAGAGCTGATGTCTATATGTAATACCCATAGCCTAATCTTTTCCATTAAAAAAAAGGAATAAGAGAACAAAATGGCAAATAACTAAATTACATCTTCCCACCAACCCATGGGAATATCTATATTCCCAGTACAGGTCACGAATCTATAGAGAAACTCGTCTTCATAATATAGTTCAATACTTCTATTTACAATACAGTTCAAGAATTCTTAAGCGTATACACGGTATGCTTCGGCTTGACCAGCAACGGACAAGAGTTACCTAAAATGATGGGTTACACAAGTTACATACACCATAAGATGTTAATTTGAGACTCCAGGAACCCTTGTGTACAGACACCCTGTTTGTTGGTGATACAGACCATAAGATGTTAATCTATCCCCTCGAATGGAAAATCTTCGCTCATATGAGGGAACAATCAACAAAACTCTTAGCAATTGAAATCAAATAAGCCAGAAGCAAATGCCAAATACAGTGAACTATCAAACAATCCTCTGGGTACATTCGCAGCACAATTTCGAGAAATGCCCCCTTGTGACTACTATATCTCATTTCAGTGACTTCCACATGCAGCCTTTTAACACCCAACAAAATCAACTTACAGAAGATAAGTAAAAGAGAAGCTTGATTTAATGTCCTTGCGCTGTTTATTTCCCTGAGAAGGAAACTGTGTTTCACTGCCATACAAAAATGGCAACTTCAAGCATCAGATAGAAATGCCCAACTTCTTCTTAAAATTCTCCACCTCTAG
Source organism: Erythroxylum tenue (assembly GCA_027568955.1). Taxonomy (NCBI): domain Eukaryota; kingdom Viridiplantae; phylum Streptophyta; class Magnoliopsida; order Malpighiales; family Erythroxylaceae; genus Erythroxylum; species Erythroxylum tenue. The sequence goes on along the minus strand of JAOSBM010000204.1, from coordinate 10,833,953 downwards.
ATATATAGTTGAGTAGGGCAAAAATTCTGAGAAATAACTTTTGCTGTGGTCATTAATTGCAACAGCAAGTTTAGGAATTTCCAAGGTCTCTTCATAGGTCAAAGACCTAACAAACCTTGCTGGATTACTTACCCAAAGTTCACCTGATGGAATTCTTCTCCCAGGGGGAACAACAGAACCAGCTTCAAGGATAGAGTGTGTCTCCACCAAAGAACCTTCTATAAGTATAGAATGTTGCCCGATAATGACCTCAGGCTCAATTGTGACAGAACGCAGGAGAGAATATGCACCAATAGTCACATACCTTTCAATAGATGTCTCCGCTGGCAGTCCTGATACATGAAATATTAAAAGAATTAGTGTTGGCACCAAGGATTTGAAGATGGAGTTGTGTATTTGCATTCTTTGAATGAGTCATTTCAGTTGACACATCATGCTTACAACTTGTTCATATGATAGGAGCTTATGAAGCAGAATAAGAAAATCAAATTTGGTAAGAAGGGCTTTGGCAAGGCTTGAGAAAATATGAGAGGTATCTCCAGATAAACTCAAGCATTAACAGTAAAATACCATAAATATAGCAAGAAGAGGGGGGATACGAAATGTGGCAATGCAGGCAATATGTGAGGGGTTGTGAGGGTAAAGTGGGGAATGAGAGGGAGAGATGAGTCATGTGGGAGTTAGTTAGAAGGAGGGAATATAAGGTTGTTAGAGGGAGAATGATTGGCATTCGGTTATGATCTCATGATTGGTAATTGTAAGGAGATTCAGCTAGCTCTCTAAGTCTAGCTAGGGAATAACAATTTTCATCATCCCGTTCATCTCTATTCCACCATTGTTCCTATTCTATTGCTGTTGTGTGTTTGCTGGAAGTGCAGGTCCCTGTTATTTGAGTCGGTCTACTGTTAGAGCAGGTGGTCTTTAACATAAACAGTAAATTAAATTCAAAGGAAGTACTAGAAAATCATGTCGGCCAATGGCACGTAAGACCTTATAAATTCCCTATGCATGTATAGAGTTTAATTCATTTATTATGGCATTTTCCAAGCGATGCAACTCTTACCCAAATAAGCTAGTTTCCCATCATAGGTACGGAGCAGATTTCCAGGGTGTGGATCAGCATGGTAGAAACCATTCTCCAAAAGTTGATTGAACGAGCAATAAACTCCTACCTAGGAAAAACCAGGGAAGAATCAGTCAAATCAACCACAAAAAAGAAAAGTACATAAAGATCAACCATTCAAGAATGACAGGGTTTGGTCGGTTTAAAAAAGACCTCAACCAAATAAAGATCTTTAACTTCAGACAACTTGTCGCCCTGCAAAACAAAAAAAGTGATAATAGGCAAGAATTATACCAAAGCGTAAACTAAGCGTCTATGATGAGGCAATAGCTTAAACAGTGATTCCCCATGATAAATTTTCAAAGAAGAACATACGAATTGAAATAAACATGTTAAAATGTCAATATAGGATGGACAAAGACAAAAGGATTTGACAAAAATCATATAGTTATAATTTTAGGGTGTCTGAATTTAACTTTAAATCTACAAAAAGAGAATAAGATGATTTCAAGAATAACTCACGAGATTTATACCTTCTAAATCAAATAATTAGTGGGAAAAGAAAGTTTCATACCTTCAAATCTAAAACTACCAGAATTCCTTGGTGATCAACAACCTTTAAAAACCTAAGCTATAACATTTAAAAATAGGCATTAACAAAAAATTTACTAGAATGATTAACTTGACCTAGTCGATTAGTACTAACCAATGAAAATAAAAGAAAATTGCATAAACAATAGACATATTGCCTAATCTCCATCATCATAGAAGAAGAAATTCATATCAACTGCCGTTTTATATGGCAATATGCATCAATTTTAAAATAATTTTTCAATAATAGGCTTTGTGACAATGCTTATCCTTTATCTTTTTTCAAAGAGGAACCCCATATGATGCATGCCATGCTCAAGAAGGCAATCATTGAAGGAGAAAAACATTAGCATTTGTTTATCTTTTAAATAAACAGTAAGCCCTAATGTGTTGGAATACTACACAGTGGCATAATCTAATCGTTTCTGACTCATAAGTCTACATTATAGTTAGTACACTTAACCTTTATCGTTTTCAAAGAGGAACCCCATGTGATGCATGCCATGCTCAGGCAGGCAATCATTGAAGGAGAAAACATTAGCATTTTGCTTTCTTTTAAAGAAATAGTGTGTTGGAATACAGCACGGTGGCATAAACTAATCATTGCAAACTCATTAGTCTACTTTATAGTTAGTAAAACTTCTAGGCAAGGTTTGGTTGGAACCCCAGAGAATCTACTTACGCATAGTAATATAAAATAGAGTATGTACCTCAACCCATTCCATTACAAGAACTCTACGAGTTGTGTGATCCATGTACATGTCTGGAACCTTAACATCTTCTATACCACCGTAGAGCTTTCTAAGCATATAAGAGTGATAAATAAGTGCACAAATTAGGAACATAAATTTAGGGAATAGCAGCATCAAATTATAGAAGGTTCTTATATTTTTAGCACAGAAGTGGAAAACTTCTGTGCTAAGAACAACACCCAGGCTTAAAATCTATTATAAGCATTCTTTATCAGTCATATGGTCTGGCAATTCTTATGCTTGTTACGAGCAAAATCCACATTAAGTTTTTCTAATTTATCTTTTTCTGAGAGAAATTACAGAGAGCAGCCAATTCTTGAATTGGATTCTATTCTTATTTTTAAAATAAAAGAGCAGCCAATTCTTATTATATGCAAAGAAATAAAAGTCACCAAAAGGCATTGTCTTATTGCAAGCCTATTCAAAAGGGCAAATTATGAGAAGCTAATAGTGGGTAGAAAGAAACATAAGTTTTGGATTTCCACTGTACAATACTTGAAGGCAAGTTTTAATCATTTAACCGAACAAGAAATAAAATGAAAATTGCTTACTTAGGAAGTAAAAGTTCCATATGATAGCAAAAAGTTCTTCTAGATAATTTTCCAGTCCATTTCCTTTTCCAACCTTTGTGACTAAAATTTCTATTCAACTCACTATTTTCACTCAAATTAATAAATGATGATGCTCTTACCTAAACTTGAGTCCATTATTTGCTTCCTTAACATAATCCATCTCCTGCATTCAATGTGATTTACCTGTATTCAATATAAAGCTCTAAGAATAGTTCTCAATAACCTAAAAGAAAATATATTACAGGTTTACATTAAAAAAGATAATTATCATCCCAATATTCAAACATATTATGCCTAGATCTCTTTTTGCTATCTTGAGCATAAGATGTAACTAGAGTAATATAGATGAGAAAAATTTTGTCTTTCACAATTCAAGGGTAAGGAAACCAATATACCCGGAAAAGACTTGATGCCCACTCATCAACAACTGCCTGCAAATCAAAGTATTTCTTAGTAGTCATGAATTATATTTTTATGACAAAGAGACATTTTAGCCACGATTGTCAATGCCTAATTACTAATTTTCTTCAACTAATACAAAAAAATTAACCTGCAGATCAGAGTTGAATTTTCCTGCCTTCTTCAACACTCCTGCTAAGAAACGCAAAATTAGTATGTCCAAGGAAATAGCAGCTTGAACACCAGGCCTCTGCACTTTAACAGCAACAACCTTCCCACTATTACGTAGCCGTGCTTGGTAGACCTATACCAATGCAGTGTATGCATCCATATGTATGGAGAGAGAGAGAGAGAGAACAATTATTTACATGTTCATGTGCTCAACACAAAGATAAAGATTCTACGAAAAAAGAGCATCGCAATTCAACCACCATCAAAATAGTCAATGCTTTTGTACCAACCTGCCCAAGGGATGCTGCAGCTACAGGCTCAGGAGAAATTTCTGAGAAAATAGTGTCTATTGGTAATCCAAGTTCTTGTTCTATAGTGCTTATAGCAAGCTCAGTTGAAAATGGAGTTATTCGATCTTGCAACAGTGCAAGTTCATCAATATATGAAGGTGGAATCAAATCCTGCAAGAAAGATAAAATGAAACTAAAAGCTTTTCTTTTGGAGTACCGTCATTTTAGACCTTATTGGGTGAACCATATTGTATCCAAGATCTAAAAGTCATAGCATCCACTACAAGTTTCAAAATGGTGCTGGAAAAACAAAGCAAGATCATTCCCTCTCTCCTTGCTGCTATGAAGTTGTGATGTTTCACTATGGTCGGACTCGTTTTACCCTCATTATTAGCCTTGGTAGTACCATTTAAACACCATATCATTGGCTCAGATATTCACGACCTTGGTGCAATCAAATGGAAAAGCTGCTGGAAAAGCTTCTCAGCTAACTCCATAATTCTATGATAGGCTTGCACATTGATGATATTTAGACTTGGCCGAGTATTTAGACAAAAGAAATAATTCGATGGTTAGTCCAAAATTTGTTATTATCATGTAAGGATTGTAGTTAACTTCAATTTCTGTGTTATACAAGCACGACAACTAGAATTCTTGCTTGTTCAGTTGCAATACAAGCACGACAACTAGAATCTCTAATTTGATTCAAGACCAGAGACATAATTTTAATTTCTTCTTTCCATTGCTTCAAACCCAACTTCTGTCTCTGAATCTCCATCTTCTATCTATTCATTTCAAGCGGTACTTGTCTATCTTCGCTTTGTTTTTCAGTAACTCAATATGCTCTTGATTTTCATCAATCGCATCGTTATTATATGCCTCTTCAAAGTGGACAAAATTTTGATGCTTTTCAATAATTAGATCTTGCAAAATCTCCACATAAATCTGATATAGGAGCATATCTTCACTAGTGTTGTATCCAGTAGATCGAGAAGCCATTTTTCTTCAAGAGTTGATGTATTAGTAAAAATGTAATATTTAGGATGAAGAAAAGTGAAATACTTGGTTCAAAATGGTAATTTGCTTAGACAGTCCATGTTTCATATTTTATAGACTTGTTGATGAATATTATCATGATCTCAATCGTCCGATTGGATTTCATCATCTCAACCGTTGGATGGATTACATCCTCAATCATTTTGAAACTTATCATCAATCTTATCCACATTAGATAAAATTGATGGATTTCATCAAAATCTCAACCATCCGATTGGATTTCATCATCATCTCAATCGTTGGATAGATTACATCCTTAATTATTTGGGAACTTAATTATTTGACAACCAAATTCGTCAAATACTATTTTTAGCGAATATTTTACTAATATTAGTAGAGATGGAACTGATCTACCTGATTATTAAATTTTTTGACTCTGTATTAGTAGTTAATTATATTTTTCTTATGTTTTTTTAATTTAGTTCTACTATTTGACTATTAATATTTATGTATGTGTATTTTAGTTTATCTTTGTTTGTAATTTATTATGTTATTCGGTTATTGATGTCAATGTATTTGTGGTTTACTTATTTGATGTTTTCTAACGGATATTTTTTAAATTATTCATTTAAAATATTTATTCATAGGTACATAATTATAAAATTATAAGCATATAATGAAAATATTTATAAACATGAGACTAAATTATAAAATTACTATAAAGTTATAATTACTTGAATAAAAATATAATGAAAATATTAGAATGATGTTTAAATAACAAAACAAAGAAGGAAAAAAATTACAAAGGAAAGAAAGAAAACGGCTTGGAAGGTTGAAAGAGAAAAAAAAGAAAAAAAATTACTGAAAAGTTGAGAGGGGGAAAAAAAAGATGAACAGTAACAAAGAGGAGCTACCACACCAAATTTGATATGGCACTGTAGCTCCTCTCCAAAATGGAGGGAAAAAAAGCTCTGGATGGAGCCGGTTTTTCCTCCATTTTGGAGGAGGATTGGAGTTGGTCTTAATTCTCTATTACTTTCGATGAACTTACAGGTCGGGAGGACACAGCCTGAGCAATTTTGATGTATGCCTGAGAAAAGAAACCAAATGCAGCTTAATGAAATATTTCACATTAAATCACATCGCTTTATTCATTTCTTTACTCTTGAGTTATGGAAAACAAAAGAAAAAATATACTCTGAACAATATTATCAAACAAGACGTACAGGACCCAGTTCCAGCAATATTTTCCGAAGCTGTGCAGCTCTAATCTGCAAACAGATAAGAATAAGTCGGGAAAAGAAAGCACAAGAAGTCAGATAGACTTGGAATTGGAATTTCAATCAGAATAACGTTAACTCAGCAAATGTGATCTTAACCTGAAACATCTGGTCAGCTTTCTCAGTGTAGCTATCAACGTAGCGAGCTCCAAACCACATCCCAAACGTAGTTCCAATCTGAAATAATCTGCGAAGTAAAATCAACGGCTTCCTGCGATAAATTGCGGCAATCTTCTTAACATCGTAGTCTATTAAAGAATCGGCTTCGCGGGCGGTGAGGTCGAACAAGTAGCCGGACTTCTCCGTGAAGGAATCAACCTCGCTAGTAACCGCTGCTCGCACAGATCTGTGGGGCTTTCTGACGGTAAAATTGGAAATGGAATTGGCGGGAAAAGAGAGAAGAGGAGCACGAGGCGCCAAGGAGAGTAATAACATTTTCTTTTTGGTTTTGGTTTGTTTAGTGAGGACTGGAAGCTAAAAGCTACGACTGAAAGAAGAAATGGAAGGACCAAGAATCCGTGAGCTTTAATTTTGTGTGGCTTACAGTAGTGGGCGAGAGGTTTTGTTATCTGTTGCTAAACTTTCTGTACTGGGCTTGTTATTTTTAAGTCTTGATGGCTTGATGGTCCAGGAAACGAGTTGGGTCAAAGCCTACCACGTAACCGAACAAAAGTTGTAGCGCGAGGCGGAGAGTGCCGGTGAGGATTTCAACCTACAACCGGTGAAGAATAAAAGTTGTATTCTTCGCATGTGACGGTTAATGTAGTTTGGAGAATCTTAACGTGAAGTTTAAAAACTCGTAAATGATTTTTGATATGTACTACAAGAATGTCAACTCTTATGGGGTTTGCAATTTTTAGAAAGGGAGAAAGTAAAGATACAACTTACAAGTGGACAGTTTCAGAATATCACATGGAATTTGATTAAACAAATTATGAGAGATTCTTAAAATGAAACCAATGCCAAGAGTGCAATGCTCGAATTTGTTGTCATGTGATTGAAGGCAACATTAATTTATGAACAATTGCATAAACTGTAAATAAGAATTAAATAATAATTATAGAACAAAGACAAACAAGAATGTAACTATTATCGTTTCAGAGGTACAAGTTTATGAAAGGATTACCTAAACTATATACACAAGTTGAGATGATTGAAATTAGAAGCAGTTTATAAAATATTTGTAGACATGTAATTTTGTTTATTCCTCTAAATATTATGTTGTTCCTCTCTTGCCAGATCTGGTACACAATCATTCCAAATCATATCTTAAAATAACTTTTATTCATCTTATGTCTCAAGTTAAGAGTAAAAGTGCATTCCATTATTATTGGCCATTACCTATGATTACAATGGATCTCAAAAGTCCAAAAAAAGGACCTCCATAAGAACTAATAGAAAGGGCATTCAAAGAAGAGATGTTCATGATTTTCCTATTTAGTTCAACATAACACATAATCTTGGCAATCTATCATGAATTTGATCATGTCTTTGTTGCTAGTCTTTAACAAACTGCCTATGAGAGTATGAAGGAATGGGAGGGATCTACATAAGAATTGCAAACTAAATCACATTAAAGCATTTTAGTAGAAGTACACTTAGAAGTTTTTTTATAGTAGCTAGTTATAAACTTAGGCTATTGTCCTATGTCTAATAGATGTAATCCATTTTACTGGTATCAGATATACATTGAAAAATCATTAGCAAGATGTTTTGGAAGTCACGTGTTAAAAGAAATGGTCAATGTCACACTTCATTCTATAAGAGATCACCAACCTTGGTTGGAGGGTGAACAATGGCTCTTAAAGAGTTAAGTCCCTAAGTTTGTAGAGAAGATTAATAGATAGCCAATTATCAAACCAAAAGTATGTCCCAAAGCCATTACTAATCATATGTCTAATGTGAGCTTACATGAACTCCCTAGTTTTCAAATTTTTTTTGGAAAGTATAGGGAATGTTGGTGTCACCTTAAGTGTCCATATACCTTCCCCTTTTCCAAGTGTTTGTTTTAGATTCCTGCCTTTCCATTTCACCTAGATTGTTATTTTTTAGTTTTAGGATACAATTCATCTAACGCCTTAGAACATATTTCATTTATATTTCTTTCCAAAGAAGATCAAACTTTGATTGGTTTTGCCCTTGAGCCACAAATTGAAAGAAATTAGTTGTTAATTATTATTTGAGGTGGCATCTTCTTCTTCTTTAATTTAAAGTTTATTAAATTCCTTCAAACTTTGATTTATTTACTATGCAACCAAGCTAAATTAAACCATTTATTTCAGAAAGATTTTCATCTTTGCCATTGATTTTAGATCTAAATCTCAACCTCCAATTCAAAATAAATGACCAAGATAGCTTATACATATGGACAAACGAAAATATACCGTGTATAAGTTGGAATAGCTGAACTAATGTCAAATGAGACAATGATGCTTTTTATAAGCATTTTATAACTCTTTAAGCACTTTTTTTTGGTTAAAACATTGCATTTTATTCATCATTAACTTCAATCGTAACTCTTAATATCTTGAGAACCCAATCTTAGTGATATGTGTTAAATATACTATATTTTTATTATGATTAGTTAAAACATTATGCCTAATGTTTTTATAGGATTTTGTATTTAAAATAACATATTTTGTTTTAATCTTATTTCTACCTCTTAAGGAAAAGGAATGAATTTAAAGAATTTTGAGTCAATTTGGAGGAATTTTGAGCAATTTTGGCAGGTTTTAAACGAATGACTCAAAAGATAATAACACTGTACTATGTTGCTCCCCATACTCCACTACCATGTATAATATTTCTTCAAAATTATCTACTAGCTAATAAAACATTAACACATCCTTGTGTTTAGGTCATGTTTAACATAGAAGCATGATATTTCTCTAAGCATTCATGACATGCGACTGTATATAACCCATGTTCACCAATACGAAGGAAACACGATCCCATGTCTTTCCCTATGTTGGCAGTGATTTATTACATAAAAGTTTTATAACAATGATTAAAGCAATATAGCAGCCCAATATGATCCCATGTTTTGGGTTATATTTGGCAAAAGATTAAGGTTTTGCTTTTTTAGAGATAGTTGAAAAGAAAGAATAATTTGGGGGGGAAAAAAGAATTAGAAGCCATTTAAAATAATTGGAGACAAGAGAAACATAACCTTGAAAGTAGAAACAAGAAATCTATCAAAATCCAACAAGAACTTTATAGATACAAGAACTATAAGTGTTGGAACCCGTTACCGGATGTCCAACCTCCTACGAAAAACCAAACTAAACCAGAGCATTTCCACTCTTGCTGTGATACCATAAATGTTGGAACCCGTTACCGGATGTCCAACCTCCTACGAAAAACCAAACTGAACCAGAGTATTTCCACTCTTGCTCTGATACCATAAATGTTGGATCCCGAATCCGAAATCCGGAACCCAACTACTTAAACCGAACCCTCATACTTAAATCCGATTATAATTCAATTAAAGTCCTCAAAATAAATCTTGTAAGATTGACACTAATTTCCGCGAATAAAAATGGTTTACTTAGGGCCCAAACTTTAAAATTCGATTCCTAAACTGGAAACCTTAAGACGTTCCAAATCCGGTATAATATTTTTTTTATCCAATTCATTCCTTTTCACTTCTCTCAAATTTATTCTCACTGATTCAAACAAGAACAAATGATTTCC
>JAOSBM010000204.1:10790804-10804684 GCA_027568955.1 Erythroxylum tenue | reverse complement strand
ACACAAGTCGAGTTATGGTACTGTATAAGCATAAGTCGAGTTACATCATATGCACAAGTCGACTTATACTTTCAGTTGCGAAATACATTTCGGTCAAAATAATGGCCCACAATCATGGCCAATCATGACAGAAGCTCCAAGAATGGCCCACGATCATGGCATGATAGAAGGCTCGGATGTGAGCCATGATCGTGGCCTGCGTCGGACAGATGCATAGACACTTACGAACTTCACGTTTCGAGGGACTTTTTGGACCCCAAAAAAGCCCTAGGGTTACCCAAAGCATAGAGACTATTTAAAGAACAACAAGAGAAGGAAGATTGTGCAGCCACTTTTGGAAACCCTAAGACAGAAAGAGGAAGGAAAAGATAGGAGGAAGAGGAAGAAGAAGCGGTCTCGACGTGCTTCCCGAATCATGAGGTTTCCCGACACTGCTGCTTTCCCAGATCGTCCACTCTAAGTTTCTATTTCCTTTTTGTTTCAATTTTATTCATGTATAAAGTTGGGATGGATTGTATGAGGATAGATGGTAGAATGTTGATGATATGCTAACTCTTTTTTGGGATTTTGTTTTGATTTAATGATAATTTAGTTTATTGTGTTTATTGGATGAATGTTGTGGTTTGATTGTGTTCTTACATAATTCGATAATACATTGAGAGGGTGAACTGAATGAAAAACAATTGAATTGGATTAGTGAGAGTTAGAAACTGTAACAAATCATATTGGTAATTGTGCGGAGAGAGATCCCGTGTGATATTTCTATAGTTTATTAGAGTGCTTCATATCTAATTAGGGTTTTGGATAATTTGTGAATTGAGCTATTAATGATAGGTAAAATCCCCTTTCCCTAACTTGGTAAATTCTTTGGTTGATTTCCATTGTGCGTGCTTATTGCTCACTTGTTAATACTTTTGTGTTTAATTTCTAATTTAATTGGTTGAATTCAATGCTCGTATTTACTTCCTATTGCATTGTTTAATTTTATTCATATCTTTTCAACCTTAGATTTTTTGGATTAGATTAATCCCCCTCCTCGTGCGATTGATACCTCTTAAACTACATTTGTGACTTATGCGCTTGCGATATTTGAAGGCTTATAAGTTTTAAAGCTCAAACGACACAATCAATGAGTTGCATCCTCCCTATATAAGACAAGATCATATCATTTCAATGCCCAATTCTTCTATGAAACATATCAAATAAGGGTTGATATTCATCATATGTTAGTCTTTTGTATATTATAGGGATTCTTAGGTATTTTAATAAAAGCTTTCCTACCTTCAAACCAATAATAGTAAAGAACTACTAAGCGTAAAAAATTTCTTTAGCAGAAACAAACACATATCTTTTATCTCAATTTATGATGAGGCGTTATATCTTGTTAAAAGTCTGTGGTGAATTTATAGTTTTCTAATTGAACTTATATATACTTTGAAAAATGAAAGTAAATCTTCAGTAGAAGCGAGACTAAAGATTCTTAATTTGGCATGTTTCTATGGAATTTAAATTTCTGATTCATTTTAATATTATGATCAATGAGCCTGGTTAATACTTTTAACACATATAAAAAATAGGCAAGAGGATAGGGGTCTCCTTATTTGACTCCTCTCCTACTTCTAAATTCATAAGTTAGATCACCATTCATAAATACATTAAAGGAAAATTTATGATTATTCAATACATTTGATGAATTTTTTAGGGAAACCAAAATCCTTCAAAGAGAGTGGTATAAATTTCTAATTAATTGAATCAAAAGCCTTTAAAAAATCAATTTTCATAACACAACTCTTGAAGGAGCCTTTCCTTTGATATCCTCTGAAGTGCTCTTATGCTAATAGGATATTCCCACCTACAATTCTCCTTCTTATATAAGCACCATAGGACTTCCAAATTATTGAATCAATAATAGCATTTAGCTTACTAAAAATAATCTTTTAGATGGCATTGTAGAATGCAATTGGTTTAAAGTCTTTGAGGGAGCTAGGATTTGGCTTCGTAGGAACAAAAGAATATGATTTTTATTGAGTTTCTTAATAATTTTTCTTAAGTTGAAGGATTCCATAATAGCTCTACAAATATGAGATTTTATTAAGATCCTGGATTCCTTACAAAAGAATATCTTCAAACCATCTGACTTGAGGCTTTGTTGGAGTTAAAACTAAATATAGCTACTTCAATCTCTTATGATTTGATTGGTCTAATGAGCTATAGAGATTGTTTTGAATATATAAAATTAGAATTGAATGACTTTAGCACTAAATTGAGTAGTAGCATTTAGGTGATGAGCCTCCGATATCCTGAAAATACTTGAGAACCACTTCTTTTAGCTTAATTTGGTCCCATAACTTTTTTTTCCATTATCTTTAATAAGGTCTGTAATTTTATTTGAGTTTCTTCTACCTAAGATGGACTTTAAGACGAAGGGGTAGATTTGTTCACCTTTCATTTGTGGAAATGATCATTTGGATCAAGATGTTCTTTAATGAATATGGAGTAATTATTTGTAATGCTCACACAGTAATGTACTATAGAACATTAGAACCATTGAGAATACAAAAAGAGCTAAGGTTTCATCAACGATCCAAGTTTATATTTAGATAGTTTATCTTAATTATAATGACAATTAAAATGATAGCTGTAAGATTTAATCAAGCGCTGACTATAGAGAATCTTGTAGAATTCTCTCACTAAAACACTACCCCAACAGTTGCATAATTGTCATGTGGTAATCTGGTATAGGATACTTAAACGATTAGCCTAGTGCAAGTATGAGAATGTTGGTTTATGCCCTATAACCAATCAGCTAGTTGTAGTTTAGTGACATAACTATTTAAAGGCATTCTTTATCTTATACTTATTTGAATAAGTCTATGAGATAAATTTATATTGTAAATGAAATTATGATAAGATCATAATTACGAGATTCATATTACATGTATAAAGTATTCCTAAATTGTTCTTATTCATTGATCTATTAAGACTGGATATTAATAGAGTGTAAAAAGACTAACACAATTTATATTTCTTTCTTATGAAGGAAGTAATCGGTCTCATATACTAAATTATAGAAATAATTAAATAACCATTTGGGTGCTTGATAGAAAACAAGTTTACTAAATTGACCCATATGAGAATTTTGTTTAGAACATTACTTGTATGTCTATGGAAGTTCTCATTGCCATGATTGTATAAGTAATCTTTTGACTTTAGATCTCTAAAGTATCTCATATAAGGATTGATATATTTTGATACTACTTATGTCCTATTATAGTCGATGGTAACTTAATTGGTAGTCTTTACTAAAGCATGAACTATATATAGATAATGGAGTGATTAGTATAGGATTCATCGATCCTAAAGTGATTAAAGAGAATGTTCTATTATTTTTTATTAGTATTTATTCAAAAAAAATCCCTGAATAAGGTGGAATGACACTTTGAAAATAGTTTGCAAATGCCATTAATAGAATTAATTACTATTTATGAATGGCTAATATGATTGGAATAAAATAGAGTGGACATTATTTCTATACCCTATATCTAATCTAAACATTGTATAATGAAAGGATTAAATTATACAAAAAAAATAATATGTATAAAGATTAGTCAAAACTACCTTGATAAAATCATATGTATAAATATTTGGAAGCTCATAATGTGTTGCTAGATACTAATCTTGATTTATAGATATAAAATATTTAATTAGAAAATTAAAGATAAATTAAATCTAAAATATAATATAGGGTTACAATTTATATATACTGCCAATATATTTAGGAACCTAATAGGTCACACACAAAAAATAGGTTGAAGAGATAAAAGATGTTTTAATCAAGTTGGACTTGATTGTAAAGTTTTAAAAATTTTAAGTTTAATAAATAAGGATCTTTAATAAATAAGGATCAATATAAAACATTGGATCATATTTGTGTGCAATTGGTATTTAACTAGAATTAATTATAATTCTAACTAAAGTTTAATTGAAATTAAAATTTTATTTCAATTAAACTACTAACATGTCCAAAACATATTATAAAGAAACTTAGGCTTCAAGGGAGCTAGCACTTCTTACCTCAACTTCTTTACAACAGTTGTAAAGTTCTCTCGAAATTTATTGTAGATATCGTTAGATGCTAGATATTTTTTCAACTACGATAGTTGAGATGAGTCAATTTCAAAAACGATTTGAGATAAGCGACAAGAAAATGATCAAGCTTCAAAATAAGGTATAAATATACATTCTTTATTATGTTTTTTTTTTTTGCATTAATCATGTTATAAAATTTAAGTAATCTCAAATTTGAGAAATCAATTGAAAAAATTTCGTTATCATTCCACTACATGTGATATCAAATCATCCCCCAATCTTGTAACGTCAATAACACTTGTGTCTCTTAAGCTAGGAGTTTATATTTCATCAACAAATCATACATATAAAGTTATTTAAAGATATAGGATAACAGAGATGAAATAAAGGATCCTTACAAATTATCCATAATACCATTTGATTCTTGAATTAAGTTATTTGTTTTTACTTCTTTTATTTCTTTGATGGAATGTAACTTAGATATGTAGCTAAATTTTAAATTTTTTGTTTTCTTATATGTTACCAACCATTTTGTATTGGAAATTTATTTTTATATATTATTTTAGGATATAATTTCATTTGTAATTTTACATTTATTTTAAATTTTCGGCCAGTTAGATATGTATTCAGAGTATTTACATGTGACTATTTTTTGACAATTGCTCAAATTAAATTATTAATTATAATTTAAATCACAGTATCCTTATTATATAATTTAAATATTTTCATTTGACATTTTTATTTAATACTTTTAGGATTAGTGTTGCTACCTTCTCGTTTCTATACTTTTAGATACAGAATATAGAATTGAAACCGTTGACCATTGACTATACTCGAGAACATTCCCTCATAATTCATTGCATTATGATAAGGCTTCAACAGTTCTTGAAAATATTATGGAGGTGTTTAGCTGATAAGCTGGTTTTTAACTTTATGATTAAAAGTTTTTTTTTATTATTTTAAAAAGTTATTGATGTGTTTGATGAATAGCTTATTGGTTATATTATTTAACCCCAATAAATTAATTTCTAAAAGCTTCATATGATGAGTTTTCTTGATGATCAGTCAAAAATTAATAGGTAAAAAACTAATTATACCCTCCTTTCATAATTTTGAAATTATCTTAATTATGCTATAGTGATATTATGAATAATTCAAACTAAAAAATATGCATTTATTTTACGGTGATAAAAATTTTTACACAAAACTTGGGAGATTTTTTTTACTAATGAAACAATTTTTTTGGTTACAAAATAAAAAAATGTTACGGCAACAAAAATTTTAAGAATGTTATGTGTTTGTTATTAAAATTAAAATTTTAAACTTTTGTAAAATTAAATATCTAATCATGACCTCTCTCTTTTTCGTCATACCTTCATAAGTCATTTTATACTTAAACAGATACTAAATAGCTAATTTTAACAAACATCTTTAATAAACAACTAATGTTATCTGCTAGTATATAATCAGCTGTTAGTGTGATGCTTGAGTAATCCAGTTATCGTAGATTTAGTTTTATTACACGACTAACCACTAATAAAATCAGCCAACAACTAATATAATCCACTAGTTGTCAAACAAAGCATATTCTTCCTCGTAATCGTGATAGAACTGGATGATTGCTAAGTTACTGGCTATTTAATTAATGTTGGCTCGTATAGTAAAACCAAATCTACGATAACTGGATTACTCAAGCATCACATGAAAGCACACGCAAAGAAATCTAACAATATCTTTATTTTAGAACTTCTATAGTAGTTGGTTAACTGTTTGAGACTCTTAGCTCTCTGATCGATCAAAACACATACATATGTACCCTTTCAACAGGAATAATTATACTTCGTATTGGAACTTGTTCACGTATTAATCTCAGCCAGTTCAGATTTCAAGAAGTTCTTCAATCAACTTTTACATGATTTCCTCTTTAATTTTCTTCATCGCGATTTTCCTTCTCCTTTAGATTAGATTTTTTATTCTGATTATTGTATTTTTACTATATTCTATTAAATTTTATCTACATATTTACGTAAATTTTACATAAATATATAGATAAAATTTAATAAGATAAGATCGTAACAGAGTAGCTAAAACAAAATACTTAATATGTATTTAAGGTCGGTGTGCCTAATATCTCACATGTCGTAAGCATCAATATAACCAACTAAACATTTGTTTTTTATTTTTCCTTCCATAGGAACTCAAACTTGAGTATTCTCAAGGGAAATAAAGACTTTATCATATCTGAAGGGAAAGCGGGAAAGAAGCCCACTTCATCAACTATTTATCTAAATGTGATTTGGGATCCTAAACAAGGGGTTGATCTAATCCTTTTAAGAAACAAAGTTTTGATCATAATATGACCATTCATGTAATAAGGTTATAGGAAGAACCAATAAAATCAAGATAAGTGCAACCGCATTTACTGAATGCTATGTCCAAATGGTTAAATCGATAGAATTAGTCCCCTCACATTGTATTACTCAATAAAAATTAGTAAGTAAGCGTCATGGACAATCCCTATATCGTTTATGTTAAGTGACTATTTCATCACAATAGTTTAAGCTGTTATGTGAGACAAATTTAATTGATTTTATATATTTACTAACACACCCCCTCAAGTGAAAGCCATTTGAGCTTGAAACCTGCACATGCTCATTCTACCTTGTGCTGAATAATAGGTGAGTGGTAGGATTTGAACTCACGACCACTTGGTCATAAAGGTTCTGATACCATGTTAAGTGACCGTTTCACCACAATAGCTTAAGTTGTTGTGTAAGGCAAACTTAATTGATTTTATATATTCACTAACAGTTTCTCCCAAGTTACCTATGATATTCGCTAGTTGAAGAGCTTTATATTTTATATTAAGCTCAATTTTTCGTAAATTATAATTATTTTTCAAAATATATATTATATTGTTGCACCTATTATTTACTCTTTTATATATTTTTTTTCCTAATATGAGATTGGCTATAATACTTATCAACGACCCTAGAGATGCAATAGGACTCCGTTTCAAATAAAATAAAATAAACCTTGATATGATGAGTTTCAAATCGAGAAATTAAAATTTTATACAGATTGATAGTATTGACATTCATTAATGCATTTATATGGTCAATTACGCAAAAACAAATCTTGAAATTTGAATTTGAAAATTAAATATAACAAAAACTATAGTAGGAAAGTTGTGAGATATCATATTAAAAAAATGTACTCTCCTGTATACTTCAACACACATGTCTTGTAACGTACTTTGTTCTTCTTCTTTTTTTTATCTTAGACCATCTAGATTAAAATTCAGATATAATTTTTTCCGTAAATTTCTATCTTTATTATAAAATTATATACTATTGTATACTTATAAGTAAAGAATATGGCTAGTGTTAACAATATATCATATACTCCCTCTGATTCATAATAAGTGTTGTTTTAGAGGGATTTTAATTATTCAAAATAAGTGTCGTTTGTGACTTTTTATGCATATTTATGATTTGACTTTCAAAATTATCCTTTAATTTTTCTTACATCTTAATTACACAGATTACACAGATTATATTTTCAAGGCACTTTAACATGTAATTAATAAGGGTATATTAAATATTTCATTAACTTTCTTAATAAATGTGCATTCTCCTAAAATAACACTTATTATAAATCGGAGATAGTATATTTCTTCTACGATTCAAGAACTGATCTTGAAGATGAAGTATGAAGCAAACATGCAAACACGGGGACGAGAGTGTGCACACGTGAGCGTAATTAAGGCCTGAAAAAGAGTGGCAATTCTGGGAAAACTCAGTACGCGGATTGAAATGCCCCACGACACAAATCCTAACACAACACGCCTTCACCTCGCTTCCTGCCATAACACACGCCAAGCACTTTCGTCTTGTTGGAGTTTGGGCCGATGATCCTACTTTCATGCCCACATATGCCTCCTCTTGAGATTTGTAGTTTTGGGATGCAACAATAACAGTAAATTAACATGTTAAAATAATACTATATGCCAAGTTTCTTTCAAAAGTTTAATTACGTAATAAGGGCTTTCACTTGCAAAACGGTTGAGAATGAAGTTTCGGTACATGTTCCGCATCGTAATTTAGACCTTTTAAAATATATTTTGTGATGTTCTCGTAAATGTATATTTGTCATAATAAAAGACCTATTTTGCTTTTGAATAAGCTAGGATGGTTCAAATATTTAATATCTAACTTGAGCTTCATTGTATGACTGTCCATGCTTCACAAGGTTAGAATTAATGATATGCTCATGTTCCTTACTCGAATTTCCCTAAAGAATCACATGATCATCCATTTTTAACCGTATTTTTACAACTAACATGTGGAGTTGCGTCACATCACTCTGTAGATTTATTTAGCAGATTGGAAAGTGGTCAATTCCATCCCACAAATGGTTCGTCTCAATCTCCTCTGTACTCGTGAACCCCTTTTGATTATTTATTTGACACGACTGGGATCTTCATCTCTTATCCGATTTATAACAACATATATGATTGATATTTAATGCGGGATTAGTTGCAAACCATTAACGGAGTCAGACTCAGCTCTAAGGGGGGGCTGGGGCCAACATCTACATATAAAATTTTTTTTAAAGGAGGGCCACTTATATTTTTAATTTTAAAAATTAAAATTATATATGTAATTTTAAAAAAAAAAATTTTGAAAGGGGGGGCCATGGCCCCCCTCCCCTTCAACGTAGCTCCGTCGCTGTTGCAAACCATCTTTGTTATTGAGCTTTTTTATAGTTATCAGAACTGAACTCGATCGCCAAAGCCCTAACTCTAACTATTTATCCCACATTCTAAAAGGTAACAAGACAAATAATGAACTTGATGATAGTGACCTTGGTCCTATTCCCACGATTATTATAATGTTAGACTATTTTATGTCCCATGTAATTTATAGATTGAGTCCCATGAACCGCACCCAAGATAATAGTTATTAGGCATTAAATTATTGAATTTCAAATGGGTCACAGATCCTTTTCCTCTCATTTCAATTTACCAAAGGACATGTCCGTTAGAAATGTCATATAAGTTGAACAAACTTATTGAATGATAACGTTTCTGAACCATTGAGGAAATTCAATAAAGGAAGAAGACGAGAGGAAATAAACTCTTTCAAAGCAATCAACATTTAACGAAACAATAAGCATGGATACAGGTACGCGCAAAATGAATCGATCCGATAAATGATTTACATATAAATTACAACATATTCAAGTCTTCGAAAAAAAGATAGGAAATTCACTAGGGCTTTGAAAGAGAAAAAAGCCAGTATGAAATTAACAACCAACAATTCAAATCCAGACATTATTAAGCTTTTGAAAGAAGTTTTTAAAACAATAAACTAGAGGCTTAAACATATACTACTTTGACTCCTAACTCGTTAAAAAAGCTAAATAGTATAAACAATTATGTTCTTTTGGGTGTATAACATAGATTACATTCAATCATTTGCAAGAGAGTTGACAACTTTATGAAAAAGTTGTTATTGAGAGTTTCAAATAAGGAATTCTTTGGCAATGTTATTGTAGAGTCTTTCAAGGAGAAAATAACTAAAATCCTTGATATTATATCTTTTCCGAATAGATCACTAGAAAGCGACATTGATATATCTCTCTTATTTGTCTCAAATTGATTTGAGCTACACTTATGAATTGAGAGTGTGAGTAAAATACCTAAATACAAGTGAAGTGAAGTATTTGAGAACAAATATACTTGTTGGTCAATGATCACAAAAGAAAGTTGAAGTAATCTTTGGGAGTTAAATTTGACTACCGCAATAAATTTATCCAATTATATTACACTAAAAAAGTTTCTTTGACATTAAAAATACCCATTAAAAGTGATTTTAAAACAGTAGTTAACCTGTCAAAATCTTTAAAAAGCTTCTCAATATGATGAAATTCTTTAAAAATAAAAGTCAAACAATAAATAAATTAGAGAAGGTTGAAGAAACCTCCTATTTACACCTTCTTTCTTGTCGTTATTAGTGCCCATCGAAATCACTTAAAAGATTTTATAATAAATAAAAATGGTAGAGACAGTCGTAATTCTCTCAAAGGAGATACTTCCCCTTTTTCCAGCAAACTATTTTAGGCTAATAATAGAGAATGCAACTAATGGAGGATTGAATTGAAGAAGCCAGTAGGTTTTAATACAACCTAAATATAGAGATATCTCAACATATAAACTCAAAGATGCATGTTCAATAGTGATATGAATAAAGCACCAAGTGTTGAGAATATGGGTGACTCAAATCCTCTGCCTTTGATTGTGGTTAGCATGTCACAATATTTAATATGGTCCACTAATGTTTGAGTAATCATCATATTTGTTGTCAGGAGTGTGTGATAGTATAGATTAAGACTATACACACACACATACACAAATATGTATACATTCTTATGTAGTTCACCTTTTTGGAGCTTTTAGGATTATTATTCCATATTATTTTGTGAGAGAGGGTGTATTGAGAATTTATAAAATTATCTCCAGCTGCGTCATGCCTACGAGCCTTTTAGAGATTCTTGTTTTCTCTTTTCACTGTAATGGATTTTTAATTGGCTTGATATCATTCATGGTTTTTCCTCACTCTAAGGTTTTTCAAATAAAAATCATTACAAGTGGTATCAAATCATTCTATTTAACTAAGAACTCAATATGTCAACTGTCATAAGTTTGATATCGAGAAGTTTGAAGGGAAAATCAGCTTTTCCATATGGATAGTTCAGATGAAGGCCAAAAAGAGCTTCCAGAGGAAAATATAAGAAGCTAGGCAATATAACCGACAAATAATTGGGGGAGTTAGATGAAAAGGTACTCTCCAACATACATACTTGCTTGTCTAAGGAGGCTCTATATGAATCAGTGAATGAAACAATTGCTGTAAGCTTATAACTAAAATTTGAGTATTTGTAAATGACTAAAAACCTTGCAAACAAGCTTCATCTCAAGGAGCATCTATATGCAATATGTATAGATAAAGGTGCTATATCCAATCTCATCTTGATGAGTTGAAGTCTATTATTGTGTACTTAGAAAATATTAACATGATAGTTGAAGATGAGGGAAAAGTTATTTTGTTAGTAGTCTCACTCCTTCTTATAAACACTTCAAAGAAATCATGTTGTATGGAACTGATGACACCTTATCGTTTAAAGATGTTAAATATAACTTATTATTCAAGGAAATTTTTGATCTTAAAATTCATCAGGAGGATAAAGTTAAGGGTTCATCTATAAAAGGGAGATCTAAAGAAAAAGGAGGTAGTAGTAGTAATTCAAAAAAATCTAGGTCTAAATATATAGGACACAAATCCAATAAAACCGATTGTTATTATAATTATATGAAATTTGAATGTTACAAGTTAAGAAGTAAGCAAGATCATGAGGAGAAAAAGAAGCAACCTTAAAAATCTATTAAAGCTAATATTGCTAAGACTAATTCTGAAGTTGATGTTCCATCATCTGTTACTTCCATTAATAAGAGGAGTAAAATCGAATGGGTTCTTAATTTTATATGTGCTTTCATATGTACCCTCAAGGACTTGTTTGTCACTTTCAAACCCGTTAATAATGGTGTTGTCTTGATAGGCAATGATGCACAATGCAAGGTAATTGCATTGGTACGTAGTATGCATATCGAGACCTTTGATGATGTTTTTAGGACTTTATCCAATGTTCGTTATGTTTCTAATTTGAAACAAAACTTGATTTCTTTGGGAACCTTTGATTGATCTCTAAGGTACGAGTACACAACTAAAGGTGGAGCTATTAAGGTTCTAAAAGGTTCTTTTATTGTTTCGAAAGCTAATCGATATGGTAATCTTTATGTCTTGCAAGGTTCAATTATGACAGGTTCTACAACTATTTCCTCTCATATGCCTAATTCTAATGTGACCAAATTATGGGACATGCACTTAGGCCATATGGGCAATAAAGGTATGACACTTCTAAGTAAAAAGGTCTTCTTGGAGATCAAGGCATCAACAAGGTAGACTTTTGTGAACATTGTATTTTTGGGAATTAAAAAAAGAGTTAGTTTCTCTACTACAACTCACCGTATCAAAGACATTCTTGAATATTTAGATCTTAATCTATAGGGATCTTCTAAAGTTCTTTCTTATAGAGGAAAAAAGATATTTTATGTCTATTATTAATGATTTTACTATAAAGGTTGGGTCCATTTCTTAAGGCACAAAAGTAAAGCCCTCTTCATGTTTAAAAGGCGAAAAACTCCTGTAGATAAATAAATAAGGAAAAAGATTAAGAAGCGTTAAACAAAAAACGGGTAAGAATTTTGTGATTTTTACTTAACTGAGTTCTACTCAGATCATGGTATAGCTAGACATAAGACACTTATTGGGAAACCCCAACATAATGATGCTGCAAAATGGATGAATAGGACACTTTTAGAGAGAGCTCATTATATGCTCTCCAATGCTAGCTTGTGGCATTAACTTGATTTTTGGGTTGAGGTAATCTCTAGTTCTTGTTATTTGGTCAATCAATCTCTACACTCTTCTGTTGACTTCAAAATCCCATAGAATTATGGTTAGGTAATCCAATTAACTATTCTATTCTAAGAATTTTTAGATGTCCTACATATGTACATGTTAATGATGATAAGCTTGTACATAGAGTTAGAAAATGCATATTTCTTGGTTATACATATGAATCTAAGGGATATTGTTTATGGTATTCCGATGAGTCTCACAAAATCATTCTTAGTAGGGATTTTACTTTTTATGAGGATTGTTTACTTTCTTTTGGAAAAATTCTAATGTTTCTTCTTTTATTGGTACACGTTAAAACCTTCTTGTTATTCTGAAAATATTTCCTGTGTTGATTCTTTCAATTGTTTAATGGCAATGAATGAAGAAATTAAGAGTCTTCATAGGATTTAGTGGAACTTCCCAAAGGAAAACAAGCTTTGAGTTACAAATGGATCTACGTAAAAAAAAAAGAAGGAAAACAAGCTTTGAGTTACAAATGGATCTACATAAAAAAGGATGGTATTACTAGAGTTAAAGAAGCAAGACGGAAGACGACACACTTGGTAGTCAAAGGTTTTGATCAAAAATTGACTTTAATAAAATCTTTCTCCAATTGTATGTCATACCTTTATTCATGTGCTACTTGCATTTGTTGCTCTTTTTAATTTGGAACTTAGGCAACTTGATTGTGTAAAAGTGAAATGGTTCGATGTAATTTTTTTTTACTTTCATGCATCAAAACTATTGAAATACATAGACTTGTATAAAATTAAAAAAAAAAGAAAGTCAATCAATTAATAAATATTAAGAATATTGATTAGAATTAAGAATAAAAAGAAATAATAAAGGAAGTACTGCATAACAATTTGTAGAGTAAAAGACATATAATTTGCATATAATTTAAGAAATTTAAAAAATCTATCATCTTTAAAATTATCAACAAAAACCTTTTTAAATTTTCAGATTTTTAAAAAAAGCTTTTTCTCTTAGACTTTAGTAAAAAAAAACATATGCAGTAGGAATATCATATATGAACTAATATAGCAACTCAATTGAGCTCTTAGACTCGGCCCGAACAAATTAAATTTGATTTAACCTAAATATTTAAAATAATTATAATAAATTATTATATTGAATCGAATTTAATTAGTTTATTTTGAATTTAAGAGTTTGATTCAATCGTTATGTAAATATCATTTGATTCATTTAGATTTGATGTTCATATTATGAGTATTTCGTGTTGTTTTTTAACTAAAGTTTATGAAAAGA
>JAOSBM010000204.1:10737931-10748295 GCA_027568955.1 Erythroxylum tenue | reverse complement strand
GTTGGGATAACCCTTTTGTGGTCACCCGCTTAGCGTTTTCGACTGCGCTTCGGATCGTTGGGTTCCGGGAACGGGGTTCGGCACCAAGGTCGGGCCTCGGGAACGGGACCCAACATTCTTTGGTGTCAACTTCTTTTGGTTGAGGAAATAACTTGTGGCAACATTGTCGGTCTTACCCATAAACTTGGACCCCAACAAGTAATGCCTCTAAGTTAGCAAGCAATGCACCACTGCGGTCATCTCCTTTTTAAAAACCATATAGTGATGCTCAATATTATTTAGATTATGACTCTCGTAAGTTGTTGGATGTCCCTCCTACATTAAAATACCACCAAATGCAAAATTGGAAGCATCAGTGTGTACCTCATATTCTTTGGTGTGATTGGGAAGGGCCAACACCGATTCCTCCATCACTGCTTACTTCAACACTGCGAATGCTCCTTGACACTTAGCATCCCAGGCCCAAACTCTGTTCTTCTTCAATAGATTAGTGAGGGGAGACGCGAGGGAGGAATATCCCTTCATGAACTGACGGTAGTAGTTGACAAGGCCAAGAAAGGAACGCAACTCAGACACCTTCCTTAGTGGCTCCCAATCATAGATGACTTGCACTTTAGACTTGTCCATCTTAAGCTTGCCCCCTCCCATAATGTGCCCGCAACATCCCACTACCATAAGACAAATACCCGAATACCCGAAGGACATTCAAGTACATACCCTATGATAATGGTATGTTGGAGCAAAAGCAAATCCAACTTACACAGCAATTCAACTTACACATGGCATCATCTAACATACTCAAAATTCACTAAAATTTAAAACCCATTGATTGCATTCATTCACAAATCTTACACTGTTTCCATCATACACATATGTACAAAACCTCTTATAGGTTCTAACAAAACCACAAAATAAAGGCTACGACTCTTCTAGTGTCAGCTGACAGATCTCTGAGCCATTTTTCTTTCCAAAAGATTCCTTAAGTCCTGATTAAGGAACTAGGTCTCCTGTCTCGTACCTGAAAAATCACATTGTAATTTTTGATGAGTTTTGCGAACTCAATGAGTGAAACATCATTGATGATTTCACCGAATTATAAAAACACATCACATATATCACAGATATTCATTCAGAATATGTAATTATTATTCAGATACTTACAAAACATGGCATATCATATGGTCACTCATTACAGCTTTGCAAATCATTCAAAAAATTTCAGTCTTATATGAATGTTATATGAATGAGACTCACATTCGTTCTTATTGTCATGACTGAGTGCCTATCACATACTTATACAAATACTGGCCTATAGGGCTCAGTCAGAACATAATCACGGAGCATAATTCTACGTGTAGAAACATATATCACAGAGCAAAGCTCTACGTGGAAGCGCTTCAAACTGGCTACTCAAGTCACAACGCCTTTATCTGAGCATGCATTTTAGGAAATGCATCAAATACTGAATATGTCATATATCATAATCTTATACAAATGGTTAGACAAAGTTTTCATAGTCATCGGACCTAAGTCTGGCATTCATCTTTCGTTGAGAATTCACATAGAATAATACAATCAGAATCATCAAACAAATTAGAACACTTCCAATAAAGTCCCAAATATATACTCCTCGGACTTTAAGTCCGGAATTCTGAAACGATCGCAACAGTTCAATAATTGGAAGCTTAACAAATCAAATTAAATTAATCCTAGGAAATTCATCTAGGTTGACTCACAGTACGCTCCAAGAAGCTATTGCCTGGATGGTTTAGCAATGTCCGGCTGGCTTCCGATGAGCTCCTCTATAACATACACATCACATTCACAAATATCACATTTTTGCGCAAATGCACAAGTATTCTTTTATGCATATCAATGTATAGAAAGTATGCATAATGCATGTTCAATGACAATTCCGGGTTTTTATCAAATCATTCAGATATCAAAGTCCTCATTAATATCTTTTGTACTTATAATTTGGACCAAAATAAAACAATGTGAAATCAATTTTATAACCTAATTGACCACTTCAGATTTTCTATCCATATGATTTCGGGTCAACTTTGCATAATTAATCTAATAGGGGAAATGACAAAATTAGACAACACTTCCTTTTGGAAAGTTGTTCTCCTATGTCATAAGTTTCTAATGACTCCAAGATCGTACAATCAATTTGATTCATTATTCAATGAGTTATGCACAAAATACCATAGACTGTGCACATTTGAAATTTTGGCTAGTACATGATCATACCCTTTAATTGTACAACTCATATCTTTCAGCTCAGATATCCAAAAATTACAAACTTTATACCAATTTAAAGATAAGCGAATAAGCTACAACTTTGGTGAAGACACCTTAGTCTAATTCAACCTACATCAATACAGTTTATTCAATAATCATAGGACATGATTTCTGTCTCTGGTAATGCTACAGCTTAAGCTAAAACTCAGTTTCATGACAATTTTAAAAGTCTTAGAGATAGAATTAAAATTCTACTTCTTCAAGAAAGTTGTAGACTTATGTCTTTAGTTTAATCTGAACTAAGAATCATCTCATTTGGAAATCTACAGATCAAGTTATAATCAGAATACCGAAGCATGTTTATGAAAACTTTCCAGTTCGTAACATTCCAGCAGACTTCCACACTTTCATCCTATCAATCCCTTTCAATTTAAATCAGATAGCTCTAAATTTTTATGGAGAGAAAGAAAAATGTCTTAGGAATCTATTGATCCAAGTTTCAAATCATTTGGAGTTCGAAAAAAAAAGTTATAGACAAAAGACTTAGGGCTATTCAATGAAATACTCTAGTTCATAACCCACACATACAAGCCACCACCTTTTCTCTCACTAGCACACAAATCTGCATCTTCTTCACCAAACCTAGTTTTTCTTCTTCACCGAACTGCACTTCTCCTCTTCTTTCTTTCTTTCTTTTTTTTTGCTTCCTTCCTACACATCACAACTAATACATCTGCTACATAAACCACTTTTTTCCTACTTCCATCACAATTAAACCCAACGCAAATAAATCAAAAATTTAAAATTTTATACATACATAACAAAAACTGCACTGTTCACGTGAGCATATCTCATTTTTCTACATCTTTCTTCCATCTCCATTCCATTTTTTTTCAAACTCAATGCTTTCATGTCCAGATTGAATCAATCCTAAAACATCTATTCTGCATTTCTAACTCTAAATACAAGCTCCAAATAAGACAGAATCACATTTGCCATTCAACACCAAAAATCCAAAACTTCACAAGCTCTTCCCCTCTCTATTGTCATTTTTCAAACATTAATTTTCACACAATTAATTCAAATGATCATTCAAAACCATTCTAACTTGTCCTTGGCTCATCAACATACATAAGTCAAAAATCTAAGATTCACACTTAACATCTAACTTCATTTTTACTGCTACACAACAAACACAAATGCATGCATGTACAATTTTAGTTTTCTCAAAAACTAAAACAGAGTATGTACATATTTTCATCAACTTTCTAACCTTCTTCCTTAACTCATAGATGCCAGCATCATTTTCATTTTACTCCAATTATCATAAGTTTACACCATTCACTTCAGATTAAAATTCAATATTACTCCTAATACTAAAAACAGAGCACATTCGGATAAACTCAATTTCCAGCACTTTTCAATTTTTCTGACTTATTCATTATCGGCAAAAACTCATTTTAATATAAACTTTACATTAACATCATAGTTCCCCGAACACCGCATCTCTCAAGCTTGTTCCCTTAAATCCAAACTCATTAAAAATCACCTCTGTTAACACTTCAGAAATTTGCATGCATGAACAATAAATCACCATTTACGTAATCTTCTAAACCATAACAGAAACATATATTTCTCAATCCAGAATCCATTCAAATCAATTAAAAACAATTCCTAATTCTCAAACCCATCATCTAAATTATTCAATACCGCAACCTCAAATCTCAAACCCATGCATGCATGTATAATTTTTACACTGTAGAGATACCATCAGAACTACTTACTTGGTTCCATAAAATCTCCAGCAGGTGAGAGTGAATCAATTGCACAAAAAAAATTCAACACTTGATGTTTCGGTGGATGAACTAGAGAAGAGTTTTGGTAAAGGAGTTGTTTCTGGTGAAGAACAAAAACATAAAGACATATTATCAAGCTTCAACATTTCTCTCCAACAACACACTTAACCACGTGTGTTTCTTGCATGTGGGCCATGTGTCAACATGCAAGGCTGCCACATTTCACAATACAATTTAGCCATTTGTCACATATATATAATTGGTCCAAAATAGCCCAAAATTTTCGAAAATTTCTAAAATTCACCAAAAATTCTAAAATAATAATATAACTCTCCAAATAATGATTCACAATTTACATTTTAATAACTCAATTATACCCGAAAAATGTCAATGAATGCATATACAATCAAATGAATGTGCAAAAATGTGCATGTCACAAATAACTTATACATGACATGCATTTTCCTAATTTCACTTAAATTCCTCATAATTTACTATTCTAGCCCTAACATAGGTAACGAGATGTTACAATTCTCCCCTTCTAACAAAAATTTTGTCCTCAAAATTCTTACTTGAATGATAAAAAAGGTAGGGGTACTGATTCCTTATGTGCTCCTCCGTTTCTCAAGTGGCTTCTTCACTCGAATGATTCTTCCAAAGGACTTTCACCATTGGAATCACTCGGTTCCTTAATTGCTTATTTTGATAGCCAATTATCTTAACTGGTTCTTCCACATAGATCAAATTACTAAAGACCTCAATCTCCTGATTCGGTATCACATGAGTTGGATTCGACCAATATCGCCTAAGCATACTCACATGAAACACAATATGTATTTGAGTCATTTCAGAAGGTAAGGCTAATTTATAAGCCAATGATCCAATCCTTTCAATTATCTCATATGGACCAATATACCCTTCTTGCTAAATCTCAGTACACCTCGCTAAGGTGATACTCTCAGGAACACTCTATCACCCACTTGATACTCCATATCTCGCCTGTGCTGGTCCACATATCTTTTCTGTCTATCTTGTGCCACTTTAATTCTGCTGTGGATCAATTTCATTTTATCAACTGTATCCTGAATCAATTATGGGCCTTCAACAATTCTTAGGCCCTCTTCATCCCAATATAGAGGCGAACGACACCTTCTGCCGTACAACGCCTAGTATGGAGCCATACCGATACTACTGTGATACTGATTATTATAAGCAAATTCAATCAAAGCCACATACTGATCCCATGCTCCTTGAAACTCTAGAATACAAGCTTTGAGCATATCCTCAACAGTCTTAATCGTCCTCTCACTCTGACCATCTGTTTGAGGGTAAGAAGCTGTACTGAAATTTAGCTTGGTATCCAAGGTTGTCTGTAAACTATCCCAAAATCTCGAGGTAAATCGAGGATCCCTGTCTAGCACAATGGACACTAGAATCCCATGCAATCTCACAACTTCACTTACATATCGCCGAGCCAACTGATCTAATGAATAATTCTCCCTCACTGGTAAGAAATGAGTCGATTTGGTCAGTCTATCCATAATGACCCAAATGGAATCATGTTGCCTCGGAGTCCTCGACAAACCCATAATGAAATTCATCATAATTCGTTCCCATTTCCACTCCAAAATAGGTAACGAATGTAATTTTCCTGATGGAGCCTGATGTTTAGCCTTAACCTGCTGACAAGTTATGTATTTAAACACAAACTCTGCTACTTGCTTTTTCATACCAGGCCACCAGTAATGTTGTTTCAGCGTCTTATACATCTCAGTAGTACCAGGATGTATAGCATAAGCTGCTAAATGTGCTTCCTCCAAAATCTCTTTCCTCAAATTATCAACATTGGGCACACATAATCTTGGCTTTAACCTCAAAGTATCATCTCTCACTTCAAATTCATAATTCGGATTCACTTTCATTTTCTAAATTAACTTCACTAAATTTGGATCTCTACTATGAGCCTCTTTGATTCGTTCAACCAAAAAAGCCTCAACTTTAAAGTAGATATTAATGTGTCATTCTGCTCCAAACTCAAATCAACATTCAGTGCCCTCAACTGAACTAGGCTAGGTAACCTCGATACCTGTATTTATGCCACACTGCTATATGATTTCCTACTCAATGCATCAGCTACAACATTAGCTTTGCTAGGATAATACTCAATTGTACAATCATAATCTTTCAACAATTCTAACCATCTCCTCTGTCTCATACTTAACTCCTTCTGGCTTAGCAAATACTTCAAACTTTTATGATCAGTGAACACCTGAAAAGTTTCTCTATACAGGTAGTGTCTCCAAATTTTCAAAGCAAATACTACTGCAGCAAGTTCCAGATCATGAACTGGATAATTAAATTCATGAGACCTCAACTGTCTCGATGCATATGCTATTACTTTACCATGCTGCATTAGTACACATCCTAGACCCTGATGTGATGCATCGTTGTACACAACATAATCTCCAGAACTAGACGGAATAGCTAACACCGGTGTTGTAGTCAACGGATGCTTAAGCTTTTCAAAACTCCTCTGGCAATCTTTACTCCATCTGAAAGGCACATTCTTTCTCAGAAGTTTTGTTAAAGGGGCCGAAATCAGTGAAAATCCCTCAACAAACCTTTTGTAATACTCAGCTAATCCAAGGAAACTCTGGATCTCAGACACATTCTTCGAAGCCTCCCACTTCATTACTGCTTTTATTTTCTTTTGGTCTACCTGAATGCCTTGTCCAGACACTATGTGACCCAAAATACTACTTGATCAAGCCAAAATTCACACTTAGTGAACTTAGCATATAACTATTTCTCCCTCATTGTCTAAAGAACCATTCTCAGATGTGCCACATGATCTTCTCTACACTTCGAGTACATCAAAATTTCATCAATAAAGACAATTACAAAATGATCTACATAAGGTTGGAATACCTTATTCATCAGATCCATAAAAGTCGCCAGAGCATTAGTCAATCCAAATGGCATTACCAGAAACTCGAAGTGCCCATATCTGGTTCTAAATGTACTCTTGGGAACATCTGCCTTAGTATTTTTAGCTAGTAATATCCCGATCTTCAGTCTAACTTTGTGAACACCTAAGCTCCCTGTAACTGGTCAAATAAATCATCAATCCTCGGCAATGGGTATTTATTCTTAACTGTTATTCGATTCAACTATCGGTAATCAATACACAATCTCAGGGTTCCATCCTTCTTCTTTAAAAACAGAACCGGAGCTCCCCAAGGTGACACACTAGGCCTGATGAAGTCCTTATCTAACAACTCCTGCAACTGCGTCTTCAGTTCCTTTAGTTCAACAGGTGCCATCCTATATAGGGGAATTGATATAGGAGCGGTACCTGGAATAATATCAATGGTAAACTTCATCTCCCTTTCTAGGATAATCCCGGTAATTCTGCAGGAAACACATCCAGGAAATACCTAATAACTGGAATATCCTAAATGGTTTGTTCATTCCAAGTGTCAACCACATGGGCCCAAATAAGCCTCACATCTACCTCGGATCAAACTCAAAGCACTCATGAATGAAATTAGTCAGGCTGACACTGCCTGACTAACTTCTCGAAACATTACTCTCGGCTGATTGGGAGATTCAAGAACCACTTCCTTAGTGTAGCAATTCATTACAACCAGATGAGCTGTAAGCCAATCTAGGCTAAGAATTACATCAAGTTCCTTTAACTGCAAGACGATCAGATCATCTTCTAACTCTGCCTGATCAATCCGAACTATACATCTTTTACATACCTCACCAACCACTATTTTACTTCCCACTGGAGTACTCACCTCTAATCCACATTTTAGTATCTCTCGCTCACAATGCAATCTAGATGCCAGATGTGGTGTGATGAATGAATGTGTAGATCTTGGATCTACCAATACATATGCTTCAAAATGAAAAACATTCAACACACCTGCTACCACATCTGGGGAGTTCTGCGCCTCCTGTTTGGTGATAGCGTAGACCCTGGCCTGAGAATGCCGCTGGCCTAAGATTACAAACCCTGGACCCTGTTGACTAAGTCCTACCTCTACCTCTACCTCTCTGTGCAGGTCTGCCAGCTCTACTCTGCTGAACTGTAGTCTCAGTCATAGTTGCTCCTCTAGCTCCAGACTGTGTTTCCAACATCTTAGGGCAATCTTTAATCTGATGCTCATATGAGCCACATTGAAAACATGCTCCCGATATTCGCTAACACTCACCACCATGCTTTTTACCATAGTGCTCACATTCAGGCAATTGGTACGACTGACTGGCAGGCATCTGTCCTCTGCTTCCTCCAGACTGAACAAATCTACCTCTTCCTTAGGATCCAGATTATCTCGATCTAGACTGGAATCGAGACGATCTGTTCTGACGCTTTCTGAAGCTTTTGTCAGAATCAACCTAGGACTCATCCTACCTCTTACCTCTAACCCCCTCTCTGTGATCTCTCTGAACATCCTTCAATAACTGTTCAATTCTGATTGAGGCCACTCGGAGTTCTGTAAAATTTCCCAAGTTAGAGATGAAGTAAATCACACGTTAGTATAGACTTTATGTTCGATATACAAAATGTACAAGAAGGGGGGCTTGAATTGTGTATCCTTTTTCTTGAAAACAATCCCCTTTTAAAATTTCTTTTGAAAACTTGCTTTCTCAAAACTATTGAGTAACAGTATCACGAAGTATTGCAATTTGCTTCTAAGTACTTGTATAACACAATAGAAATTAAAGATTGAGAGTTGAGAGTAAGAATCAACATAGCAGTTTTATCCTGGTTCACCCTAAACTGTGGGCTACGTCAAGTCCTCAGAATCTTTTCTGTGATTTCACTATATTTCTAAAAAATACAAGTATTCTTTTCACCGAATCTCTTCAGGTCTCTTACAGCAAGTATTATTTTTCTCACTTAGCCTCTTCAGGCTCTCAGCTTTTCTTCTTTCTTACAGAAAGATGTTTGCTAGCTTTGTTACAGACAATAACAGCTCTCAATGTTTAGCACAATGAATACAGTGTTTCTCAAAATCTGTTTGAATTCGCTAACTTTTTTAGTCTTCGACTCTGACTCCTATTTATAGCCTTCGTCTTCAACTGCTTCTTGATAACCGTTTCTTTATTTTTTATCTCTTGATCTTTGATGAAACAGTTATTCAGTTGAGTTCTATAACTAACTCAAACTGATTAACCATCTGACATGGTATCGGGTCTTCGTTTTAGTTTTCGCTTTTGCTTCGTCTTACTTTCTATCGTCTCATTTTCGCTCCCACGTCGTCTTACTTTTTGTTTCTCCGCTTCATCTTACTTTCTACTTGCGTCTTACTTTCTATCGTCTCATTTTCGCTTCCGCTTCGTCTTACTTTTTATAATCTCATTTTTGCTCCGGCTTCGTCTTACTTTCTTGCGTCTTATTTTCTGCTCCGCTTTCATCTCTGCTTCGTCTTACTTTCTAATATTATTATTATTTGATTTTCATCAAAATTATTAATCGTGAAGTTATTTTGACTTAACAATCTCCCCCTTTTTGATGATAACAAATAATCATATTTTTAGAAAGATAATATTATTTATAAGAAGATATACAATTGACAAAAAATTGTAAACTTTATCTTCTGTACATTTCTCTTCTTCTTTTCTCCTTCTCTTCTTCTTTTCTCCCCCTATCTTTCTCATTTTCTCCTTTCTCCCCCTATTTGTTATTGATCAAAAATCATGACCGAAGGTGCTTCATAATTTCAGAAAACATTTCCTTCATTTCAGTTCGGAGGGACTTGAGGTCTTGTCGAATATCTGCTACTTCCTTATGCAAGTCACTTATTGAAACACACAGATCATCAACCTTGGCATGAAGTTCTTCGACTGAGGCTGCATCAACTTTGTATTGTGCTTCTTCAAAACCAATAGTAGTACCAAATGATTCTGAAGGTATGACATCCAGTTCAATGATTGTAAAAACAGGAGTATTGAAAGATAAGTTCGGTTCGGGGAGATTAAGGTCATCAGGTCTGGGTAGTCTTGAAACTTGTTTTCTAAATAGATGTAGTACTTCTCCAATTGAAGACATAGAACTCAAGGGTCTAATGTGCATGATCAGATGCACAAGAGTCTCTTTATTGTAACTGATATCTCCAACTTTAATGGTTCTGTACTGCCCTTCTGTGATTCTACCAACTACCTGAGACGTTTCATTAGTGGTTCGACGACCATACCTACTTCCTGATGCCTTTGAGATGTGGTGAGAAACATAAAGTCCTTTGTGATGAGCTGCATAACACGCCTCATCTATGTTTCTCACTTCAGCTTCAATCTGATCCTCTGTCAGATCAC
>JAOSBM010000204.1:10707338-10720256 GCA_027568955.1 Erythroxylum tenue | reverse complement strand
AACCGCAATGGCCAAAGGAGTCTGTTTTGTTATTACTATTACTCGGAAATGTAATTTTTGTATTTTTGTTTGTTTGGACTTGTATATAACTTTGGATGTTTGGATGTTTGTTTCTGACAGTATGATATGTATTATATGTATGTTTGAGATTCTATAAAAAAATGTAAGTGCGAAATGTTCTGATTTGTTGTTCTGTCTTGGGTGGCATCCACATATCCTCCCAGGGGGTATATGGGTGTTACACAATTTCCATTTCCAATTATCACAAAAAAATTCATAAAATAATTTCCATCTCCAACAATCACAAAACATACATAAATAATTTCCATTTTCAACAATTTTCAACAATTTCCATTTCCAATAATTACAAAACATATATAAAACAATTTCTATTTTCAACAATTTCCATTTCCAATAATCACAAAACATTCATAAAACAATTTCCATTTCCAATAATCACAAAACATTCATAAAATAATTTCCATTTCCAACAATCACAAAACATTCATAAAACAATTTTCATTTCCAAGAATCACAAAACATTCATAAAACAATTTCCATTTTCAACAATAACAAAACATTCATAAAATAATTTCCATTTCCAACAATCACAAAACATACGTAAAAAATTTCCATTTCCAACAATTTTCAATAATTTCTATCTCCAATAATCACAAAATATTCATAAAACAATTTTCATTTCCAATAATCACAAAACATTCATAAAACAATTTCCATTTCCAATAATAACAAAACATTCATAAAACAATTTCCATTTTTAATAATCACAAAACATTCATAAAAAAATTTCCATTTTCAATAATCACAAACATTCATAAAATAAATTCCATTCCAACAATCACAAAACATACATAAAAAATTTACATTTAAAACAATTTTCAACAATTTTCATTTCCAATAATCACAAAACATTCATAAAGCAATTTACATTTACAATAATCACAAAAAAAATCATAAAACAATTTCCATTTCCAACAATTTTCAACAATTTCTATTTCCAATAATCACAAAACATTCACAAAATAATTTCCATTTCCTACAACCATAAAACATACACAAATAATTTCCATTTCCAACAATTTCAATTCAAAGTTTCAAACATGAGGATCAAGTTGAAGGGTATGATGTGATTTACAAAATTGCCAAATAATGAATGACATATCTTATACAATTGTTCATACACATATATTCATAACAAGATGATCTAAGTTGAAGGATATATTCATAAAATGAGGATCAAGTTGAAGGAAATAACTTATTTGGAAAAATTTTTTCTTCTTATTTACAGCTTTGAATCTTCTTTTCATTTCTAGCAAACCTTAATATTATATATACCATTCTATATTTCGTTCTTAAATATATAAGTTTCTTTTACAATTTTTAATTGAAGTTAATAAGTCTAAGTATAAATGATTGCAACCTACAACATGTTCATAATTTGAAAAAAAAGTTCTTTTTAAGATACATTTATTACATCATTACTTTCACACATTATCTATTACTTTACTACCTTCACACATTATCTATTATAAATATTTACGATACCCCACACATATATATTACCAAATAATTCAAATTCAACATATTTTATACTCAATTAATTATTTACCCAAAACTAATACCCAAATAGGCAAATATTATCATTAACTACAACCAAATTATTATTAATTTACAATTGCATAATTTTATACTCAACTAATTATTTACCTAAAGTCAATACCCAAATACTAAAAATGAAATATCATTTCACAAATATTAAGAATGTGTCAATTAATTATTTAAATCTTTGCAATTTTACAACTTTAATATTCTCGGTTTAATTTTTAATTTAAGTTGTTTCAACTTTCAAGTTTCAACTTACAAACTTTCAATTGAATCAATTTAATTTATCAACATCATCACATATTCACATGAGGCCGTGTATTTTATTCATCCAAAAACTTATCATAAATTTCTCTTAATCGGATAAACTTAAACCAATCTTTATAACCAAACCAGAAATCGAGCAAACAATAATTCAACTCCAATATCCAATCCAACCCACGCAAATCATAAAACCAAGACAACACCGCGAGTGACTCATTCAATTCAACTCCAATATTCAAATCACAAATGACAAAATTGTGATCATTCAACTCTAATATCCAACCCAGATACACGCAAATCGCAAATCACAAAATCAAGTTCTAACTAATTCACAAATCCAAGATCTAATCGAATCACAAAATTTAATTCCAACCTTCAACATCCAAGTTCCAACCAATTCACAATCAAAAATGCAATTAAATAGGAAAAATTTTGAAAACTAAAAAAACATACCCAAAAACAATTCACTAGCTTCGAGTTTTGGGTTGGGTCTTTGGGTTAGGTGACGGGTCATAGGTTTCGGGTGTAGATATGGGTGAGCAGCGACGTTCTCTCCTCCTTCAGACATTCAGTGGCAATGACGTGGTGCGGTAGTCCTCGTGGAGGAGGGTTGAAGACTATGGCATCTTCGGGGGACGCAAAGGGAGGAGCTGAGGGAGGATCTCTGTCCTCTGATGCTGGCGTGGATCGAGGAGGATAAGGGAAGGAGCAACATCGCCAGAGAGGGACCAGTATCATCGGAGATGAAGACGAAAATGAGAGAGACAGAATGGCGATGGCAGTGACTGGTGAGTGAAGAAGTGAGAGTCGGTGAGAGAGAGAACAAATGAGAAAGAAGGTAGAAGAAGGTTCGGGAGGAGGTGGAAAAACTTAGGCTGTTTGGATTACATACGGGGTAGTAAATGGAAAGTAAAGGATTTCGTTTAGGGTTAAGTTTCAAAAAATTGAAAAAATGGCATTTTCTTATGGCACCGGTCGGTACAGAATGAAAAACACCGATACCAACCAGTATTAATGGGAGGTACAAAAGGAACAAATACCATTCCATTTTTCGACCGATATGATACATACTGGCTAATATCGATTGGTACAAAACTGATGTGTGCTTAATTGTTGATATTTTTAATCATTTACACTTAGCAATTATTGACATAAAAATGCTTAAGATATTCACTTTAATTCATATATAATTTTAGGTACAATTTGGGAGCAAAGAAATTAAAGTGAGTCAAAAGTATCCCATTTGAGATATTTTCCGAAGATTTATTGTTGCTTGTCTTTATGGAGGAGGAAGAAGAAAAAACATAATTAAAGACAAGAAAATGGAAAATAAAGGAGAAGAGCAAATTAAATTATCACGAAACAAGATGATTTGAATCAGCTGGAGGTGGCATTTTAATTGAAGAGGCGTGACCATGAAGAGGATTTAAAGGTTTTAATTGTCTAATCAAGGGAGGAAAATCACGCAACAGCTAGCGGTGTTTGGGGGATTAAATCAAGATACGAAATAATTAAGAGAGGCAGTGCAACAGCAACATAGAGGGGACCCATGAGAGTAAATTAAAACAAGTCCATCGACGAACAAGGAGCGCCGGTAGGGAGAAAAATCAAGGCAAGATCGAATAGCGTGAGAGCGCCAGATGCAAGAACAGGCGCAAAGAGTGGAATAAATCAGCGCTCTAGGAGGCGACAACAAAACGAATACAGTGAACACAAGGGGACAGCTAGTGGAGAAAACGAGCTACACAAAAATAACCAACCAGCTGCAGTAGACACGAGACTAGAGCTGGCAATGAAGAAGAACAGTAAAGGAGTTTTTGGCTAGGATGAAGACAAGGGCTGAAACAGTTTTCCGAAAAATACCTATGATGGGCTAAACTTTCCGATGCCGGTTCGGAGGTAATATCGACGCCGACGACCCGGGTTAAGTATTTTTTAATTATTTTTTTGGTTCTTTCTCTCATTAAGAATTGATTGTGTTATCCTGTTTTGATTGATTTGGGTATTGTATTTGGATAATCAGATTTTCGTTATTATTCGGTTATTTGTGCATGAACCCATTGGGTATTGCAATTTGGTAATTTTAATGTGTTCATTGAATTGTCAATTTCAAACCCATTGATAGAATTTCAATATAATCCATAATTGTTGTGTTGAAATTCATGTGTAGCGACTAATGATTCGTAATCATTAGGGATAATATGACCTAGGTTAAATGACGCATCGTATGTAGTTGTTGCCTTAATTAATCTGTTTTCCTTATTCGTAATGCTACTGCCTAATTAAATCTATAGATCGTATCCTAAGTTATTAGGTGGTTAGGTTTAATTAATGATCGTATCTTGATTAAACAAAATCTAAGAGAAAGCTCGGGTTAATTTTTAACCCACGATTAATAATTGCTAAGAGAGATTAAAGAACAACAAATTAATAAAGTATGCTTAATTAGGGTTTAGGCCGAGATTGAACCGAAGAACCGGGTCCCTACCGAACTTCCCATTTTTATTATTTTATTGCATGTTTTCTTTAATTAGTTTTTATTAGTTAGTTTTATTTTTTTTCCTTTCAAAAATCCAAAACCCCCCTTTAAGTGTAAACACCGGTTAATTTCATTCCATAAACTTTACACACACTCTCTGTGAGATTGACCTAGACTCACCACTCTGCAGTAGTAGTCTAGTTATTTTAATTTTGATTAGCGTTACGACTCGTTGTCAGAAACGATATTCATTCCTCTAGAAGGAATCCATTTTTTGAAAAATAAAACTAATATATGTATTTATTCAAGATAATATTTAACAAAAATTTAACACAATGACAATGTTTCAATATTACACTTGAACAAAGAAACTACTAATGAGCTAAGAATCAATTATTCTTAGTGTTAAGATATGTGTTATGATATTTTGGGCATTATTTGTAATTGGACATCTTTAGTTATTTGTGAAATTTAATTATGACAAGTATTTTATCTTATGTGGGACTCTTTGAAGATAAAATGCATTTGGTATAAAATCTTACTCAAGATAAGATTTAATTGGAATCAAATCATCATATCTTGATCAAGATAAGATGTAGATTTTTGGTGATTTTTGAACTCTTATTTACAGCCTATTTCATTAGTTTTTAACTATCTAAGGTAGCTGATTTTTTGTCGCATTATTTACATTGGATAGTTATGTTTTATCTGCCCATTGCGTGATTTATTGGGGCTATATTGGGTGTCATTTTTTTTGTAGAGGAACGATGGGAAGATAGTGACTTGGCAGTTGTGATTTTCAGGCTATCTTAGAAGATATTTTGCAGCTGATTTTGTAGGGATATTATCCTGATGAGTTGTTGAATTCTCTATCAAGGATTACGTGATTTTGGGGGCTATGTAATTGGGGTTTTGTGTGATTTTCAACAGCTGTGTATTCTTCAATTTTTCCAACAACAACTGAGGGTTGTCTTGGTAGTTAAGGGTGTAATTTGGTAGCTAATTTCTTTTATGGTTTTTGCATCATTCTTGTGGTGTTGTTCATTGTTGATGTAGTGCTGATTTTGTGGTTGTCTTTTATGATTTGTGGTGTACGAAAACTCAGGAAGTTTTTATGATCTTAGTAGTTGTTGTTCGATTATTTGCTTGATTTTTGTTGGGCTGATTGAGATTTGATCATGTGTGTTTCTGGTGGCTGATGATAATGCTAGTGGTGTGTAAAAAACTCCAATAATCGTTGTAGATTTTGCAACTCTGATACTTTTAACGTTTCAGTGAAGAAACGTCTATTTTATTGGAGAGTTTTTACTGGACAACTTTCGATTGTTCGTTGAAGAAGTTGGAATTATTAAGGGAGTTGTTCTTATAATCTCAAGTGTATTTGTTTATGTCCTTTATTATTCTAATCACTTGATTTGTTTAATTCTTATCTTTATTGTTAAACTTTGTTGAAAAAATTCTCTATTAAGGTTAGCACGATGTGATTGTGTTATTAGGAGTGATTTACCTTCACAGGGTATGAAGATGAGAGATAGTGTCAATGGTTGAGTGAGTTGACTTAGTAAAGTCTTGTATAAAACTATTGTCGTATTAAGCTGGGTGAGGCTCTCGCAGACGTAGGCAAGGTGTGCCAAACTGCGTTACCAAATCTCGAGTGTTGATTTGTTTATTTTACATTTAATTTTTCTGTTTTTGCTTATGCTATGAACTAGAATTTTTGCAAAATTACATCCTTCAGGATTTTCAATTGATATCAGAGAGGCTTACTGAATCATAACTTGGTACATCAAGTTGGTACAAATCCGTGTTTCATAATAATGGCTATAAGAGAAAGGGCATCAATCATCAAACCACCGTTGTTAGATTGTTCAAATTATCCTACTTAGAAATCACGGATGAGAGTATTCATTCAGGCACAAAGAACAAAAACATGGAAGTTAGTTTTAAATGGTTGGATATATCTAGTGATGACTGATGAAATGGGAGAAGCAGTGCTTAAAGATGCATATGAGTGGAAAAGGGCTGAAGAATAGAGAGCGCTTGGAAATTCTCAAGCCCTGCACACCATCTTCAATGCAATTGATGAAGGTCGCTTTACTATGATATTAGTTTGTGAATCGGAGAAAGAAGCATAGGAAACTTTGCAAACTATACATGAGGGATCGAATATTGTGATAGCTTCGAAACTTCAGATGTTGGTTGTGAGATTTGAAGACCTGAGGATGGATGAAAGTGAAACTATTGGAGACTTCCATAAGAGACTGTGTGACATAGTAAACCAAGAACATCAACTTGGGAAGAAGTATTCAAATCTGAAACTTGTTAAGAAGACATTGAGATCACTGCCTCCAAGATTTATAGCAAAAATTGTAGCCATCGAAAAATCACTTGATATCAATGAATTGTCTTTAGATAAGGTAATTGAGATTCGTACCAACTTTGAGATGAATTTGTTGAGGGATAAATGAGAGAAGAACAAAGGATTGGCATTGCAAGCCGAGACTGATAAAGTTGTGAATGACTTAGAAGATGAATCTGATGAGAATGAGGATATGAAGTTACTGGCAAGAAATTTCATCAAGTGGTTAAAGAAAGTGAAGAAGGATAAACCCGAGTTTGGATAGAACGATGGGAGTTCATCGAACAACAACTTTAAACAACAAGATAAAACTCAAAAGGGTGAAAGAAAAGTGAAGAAAATTCAATGTCATGAATGTGAAGGCTTCGGACATGTGCAAGTGAAATGTGCTAACACTTTGAAGAAGACAAAAGGAAAGTCTTATACGAGCACTTAGAGTGAGAATAAATCTGAAAGTGAGGATGGTAGCGAAGAGGAATTTGTGAGTATTGACATGTTGGTTGCTTTATATAGCAAAAGTCCAGTTGCTTGCTTAACAACAACGAAGAAGGAAGAAATTGACGATGAAACCGTGGATAAATCAACCCAAAGTTCAATTTCATATTATGATAGTGATCTGGATTACAAGAGGGAGGATATTGCAAAGTTTATAAGTTAATGTATGCTAAATGGGCCCAAATATGTAAGAAGAACGAGAAGTTGAAGAAGGAAAAATCTACCATAAGAACCTGATTCAAGATCTAGAGAAGAAGTTGTTATCTACAATAGATGAGCTAAATGAAACAAAGTCGAAGTTGGTCAGTATGGAATAAAGGATAAGAATGTTAAATGAAGGTACCAAAAAGTTAGAAAATTTGCTAGAAATTGGTAAGATTAAAGGAGACTTTCATGGCATTGGCTATAAAAGTGAATGTTCTAAGTCAAATGATGAGAAAAACTATGCAACCAGATCTTTCCAAGGAGAAACTTCGAGGAAGAAACAAAAATTTATACCTATATGTCACTTTTGTGGGGTTATCGGGTACATAAGGTTGAAATATTACAAATTATTACAAATAATATTTCATAGGGCTCAAAATCAAAAATCTAGACACTCTTCAATGAACTTTCAGCAGCAGCCAAAGTTATCAAAGCAAACTTGGGTTAGAAAAATCAACCTCACACATTAGAATAGACACGCAAAGGAGTTAATACCAGAAACTATCCAGATTCACAATTAGTTATTACTAGAAAACAAATCAACCAGACATCTGATGATAGAGATGATGTGATGAGGAATAAGGCTAGTTTTGAATTTTTTCCAGGGGGCCAGGGAATGTGTGTTTTACATTTTTAAGTATATTTTGATGTTTTAAAAAAAGGGGGTTTGAAGGAGTTAACGTCTAAACTTTTTAAGTTTTCTATTTATGGGTTTTCTTAGGTTCAGGTGATTGGTATATGTTTGGCTTGTTCTTATTTATTGAATATTACATGTGGAAATGAGGCTTTGCTTGATGATTTGAGAGTTCTACTTTTGAATTTTGATTTATGAAGTTATATCGAGAAAATGTTGATGCTTGGTTGGAGACCTATAAGAAGATTTAAGTTTTTCAATTTTTATCTAAGTTTCTCTCTATATCTTAGGCTGTATGAGTTTAGGCAATGTGCTTTAATATAGTTTATGTGAGGGGGAGATTGATTAAATTTGATACTTATTCTTTAAATGCATTTTGGGGTTTATGAACTTGATCAGTCTTATGAAGATGAAATTGAAGTGAGCAATGATAAGTTGACATATGTATTAACTAGTGGTAAATTATCATCTTGGCCTTTTGCTGTTGTACTACTGCTTATGATTCTTCTGTTGCACCTATTGCTGATTCTTATACCTCTTTATTTGTTGAGATTGACCTTATTAAAGATATTCTTCGTTTTGGAATTGTTTTTTTTTCCAGGGGGAGATATAGGATTATTTATTTTTCATTTGATATGACTGTTCAATTCAGAGGGAGATTTCAAAGTAACTCCATGACTACTAGTCTTGCATTTTGGCATCTTTCTGTCTTAAGGGGGAGAACGGATGTTGTAGTGGCTGTGGTTGTTGTGTTTACTTGGAGAACTTGGTTGTTTTTATTAACTTCAAATTATT
The DNA here is from genome assembly GCA_027568955.1 of Erythroxylum tenue. Lineage (NCBI taxonomy): Eukaryota > Viridiplantae > Streptophyta > Magnoliopsida > Malpighiales > Erythroxylaceae > Erythroxylum > Erythroxylum tenue. Next base: position 10,711,403 of record JAOSBM010000204.1, on the reverse strand, counting down.
GTTTATTTGGAACCTTATGTTTGATTAAGGGGGATTTTTTATGTGGTATTTTCCTTTGATGTTGTATGTCCAATTATCTTCTTAAGGGAGAGTTTCGATATGTGACAAATAATGCCAAAAAGGAGGAGATTGTTAAGATATGTGTTACGATATTTTGAGCATTATTTGTAATTGGACATCTTTGGTTGTTTATGGAATTTAATTATGACTAGTTCTTTTACCTTATATGGGACTCTTTGAGATAAGATGTATTTGGTACAAAAACTTAGTCAAGATAAGATTTAATTAGAATCAAATCACCAGTTCTTGATTAAAATAAAATGCAGATTTTTGGTGATTTAAGGCAACTGATTTTTTGGTCACATTACCTACATTGGACATCTTTCTTCTATTTACCCATTGCGTGATTTGTTGGGGATGTATTTTTTCATTTTTGTGTGGAGGAATGATGGGCATATGGTGACTTGGCAACTGGGATTTTTAGGCTATCTTAGACAATATTTTGGAGATGATTTTTCGGGGATATTATCATGATGTGTTGCTGAATTCTCTATAAAGGATTACGTGATTTTGGGTGCTATGTAATTGAGGGTTTGTGTGATTTTCAGCATCTGTGTATTCTTCGATTTTTCTAACAACAATTGAGGGCTATCTTGGTGGTTGAGTGTGTAATTTGGTAGTTAATTTCTTTTCTGATTTTTGTATCATTCTTGTCGTGTTTTTCATTATAGATGGAGTGTTGATTTTGTGGCTGTCTTTTTTTATTTGTGTACGAAAACTCCAAAAGTTTTCTTAGTAGTTGTTGTTCTTGATTGTCTACGTGATTTTTGTTGGGCTGATTGGGAGTTGATTGTGTGTGTTTCTAGTGGCTGTTCATAGCGCTAGTGTGGCTGTTGATAGCGGAAGTGGTGTACGACAAACTCCAGTAATCGTTGAAAATTTTGTAGCTCCAATACTTGTAATGTTTCAGTGAAGAAATGTTTATTCAGTTGGAGAGTTCTTAGTAGACAACTTCCGATTGTTCGTTGAAGAAGCTGGAATTATTAGGGGAGTTATTCTTATACTCTCAAGTGTATTTGTTTATATCCTTTATTATTCTAATCACTTGAGTTGTTTAATTTTTATCTTTATTTTTAAATGTTGTTGAGAAAATTAGCACAAGGTGGGGGTGTTGTAACATCCCAGATTACCCACTTACAGATATTGTCCGCTTTGGGCCTTGGCCCAGCCAAGCCCTCACGATTTTTTCTTTTCTCGAGGCCTTCCTAGGAGGTCACCCATCCTACAACTACTCTTACCCAAGCATATTTAACCTCGGAGTTCCGATGGGATCTAATGCATTAGGCCATGAAAAACGCGTCTATAAGGGAGAGAAATCCATACTCTTATAAGGCGTACTTCGTTCTCCTCTCCAATCGATGTGGGATCTCACAATCTTCATCCCCTTAGGGCCCTACCCTCTTTAGGGCCCAGCCTAGCTGACACAACAATTCGGGTACCAGCTCTGATACCATTTGTAACATCCCAAATCACCCGCTAACAGATATTGCTTGCTTTGGGCCTTGGCCCAGCCAAGCCCTCACGATTTTTCTTTTCCAAAAGTGTTATTTCCATTTTCAAAAAGTTCATGAGCCTTAAAAGCTGAGTGTGGATGTCGAAAGTCTTTAGTCGAGAAGTTGAGTCTCAGATCGTTAAGTTGACGTCCTTAATGATCGGATCATTTCGGCCTCGATCAAAGTACTTTTCGACATTCATTGGGATGTTGGGTTATTAGATAAGCTAGGCTTAGCCCGATTTATTTTGTTAAACAATGTCTCTTCTTTGATTTTATAGTGATAGCATGGTTGGATGAGGAAGGGGAAGTCGTCGCTAGGTTGGACCTTTGCGACCTGAGCTAGAGGATATTTGTCATCCCCTGAAGCTGTTAGATCCCCCTTCATTATAGTCACTCCTCTTGGAGAGTAAGTGGCTTGTGATGAAGTATATATAGCTTGTGAGATAAAGATAAGCGATAATGTATTAGAGGCAGATCTTATTCGCCTCGATCTTTAGGATTTTAAGGTGATATTGGGGATTGAATGGTTAGAGAGGCATCACGCTAGGGTTGACTTTTTTAAGAAAGAGGTAGAGTTTGAATCTCAGGATAGAGATCCAATTAAATTTATTAGTGATCGACGAGTATTAACGAGTTATTTGATATCGATGATTAAGGCTAAGAGGTTGATTCATCAAGGATTCCAGGAAATTCCTTACACATGTGATTGACACTTCGACACAGAGGGTTGAGCTGGGTGATGTCCCTATTGTGCACGAGTTCCTCGATGTTTTTTCGGAGGAGTGAGCTGGATTGCTACTTAATCGGGAATTTAATTTCACTATTGACTTGGTCCTAAGGACGACCCCAATATCTATACCACTGTATCGCACGACACCAATAAAATTGAAATAGTTGAAGATTCAATTACAAGAGTTGGTGGATAAGGGCTTCATCTGACCAAGTCATTCACCATAGGGAGCACCAGCATTGTTTGTTAAAAAAAAGATAGGACCCTCCGCTTATGTGTTGATTATCGACAGTTAAATAGGGTTTCCATCAAGAATAAATATCCAATTCCCAAGGTCGATGATTTATTTGATTAGTTAAGAGGAGTTATAGTATTCTCAAAAATAGATATGAGGTCTGGGTACAGTCAATTGAAGATTGAAGTGAATGATGTGCAAAAGACTGCCTTCTAGATGAGGTATGAACACTATGAATTTTTGGTAATGCCATTCGGATTAAAAAATGCACCTGCAGTATTTATGGAATTCATGAACAGGGTGTCCCCCCTTTATTTAGATCAGTTTATCATAGTCTTCATTGATGATATGATGATTTAATTTCAGAATGAAGTGGAGCATGCTAGACATCTCCGGATTGTGCTACAAATACTTCGCGAAAGACAGTTGTATGTGAAGTTCTCAAAGTGTGAATCTTGGCTGAGGGAGATAGGATTTCTTAGGCATGTTGTATCAGGGGAAGGTATTTTAGTAGATCCGAAGAAAGTGGAAGCTATATTTGCATAGGAACAACCCAAGAATGTGATAGAAGTCCACAACTTTTTGGGATTAGCTAGTTATTATCATAGGTTTATTGAGGATTTTTTGTGTGCTTGTAACTCCTTTGTCAAGGCTTACTCGAAAGGGAAAAAAATTTCAGTGGGATGACAAATGCAAGGCGAGTTTCCAAAAGCTGAAGAAGCGATTGACTTCAGCACCAGTGCTTGCCCTACCTACCCAGGGAGTAGGGTATGAGGTATACAGTGAAGCCAGTCACTAGAGACTTGGTCGTGTACTTATGTTGGCTGGGCGAGTAATCGCATATACTTCTAGATAGCTGAAGAAACATGAACTAAATTATCCTATACATGATTTGGAGTTTGCAACGTTGCACTTAAGATTTGGAGACACTATTTTTATGGGGATACTTGTCATATATAAATCGACCACAAGAGTCTGAAATACCTAATGACACAAAAGACCTAAATCTCAGACAAAGGAGATCATTGGAATCGATTAAGGATTATGACTTAATAGTCGACTCTCATTCAGGAAAAGCAAAACCGTGAGGGCTTGGCTAGGCCAAGGCCCAAAGCGTGTTAAGTCAAAATGACGTTAATAATAATTTTGATGATAAACAAACAAGTAAAAGAATGAAGAGCAGACGGAAGATAGGCTTTGAAGAAAAGCAGACGAAGGCTTTGAAGGAAAGCAGACGAAGGCTTTGAAGAAAAGCAGACGAAGGCTTTGAAGAAAAGCAGACGAAGGATATGAAGAGAAGCAGATGAAGGCTTTGAAGAAAAGCAGACGAAGGCTTTGAAGAAAAGCAGACGAAGGCTTTGAAGAAAAACAGACGGAAGCTTTGAATGAAAAGCAGACAAAAGCTTTGAACAAAAACAGACGAAAGCCTTAAAGAAAAGCAGACGGAAACAAATACAGATGGAAGCAGAAAGCAGACGGAAGCAAAATGCAGACGGAAGCAGAAAGCAGACGGAAGCAAAATGCAGACGGAAGCAGAAAGCAGAC
>JAOSBM010000204.1:10676664-10693949 GCA_027568955.1 Erythroxylum tenue | reverse complement strand
GTTATCAATGCGCCCGATATCCACTGGATACGGGACAGTTTTGGCACTCGGTCACAACAAAGTAATAAATGGAAAGTTGGTCTCATGCACATATGCGTAATATGACTGATTTCATTGTATGGATTGGGAATGTGAGACTGTACTGAATGGGAATGTGTCATAATATTGAATGTGAATATGAAATAGTATTAAGTATGAATGTGAAGTGTAATATTGACTGAGAAATGTAGACTGAATGTGAACGATGGTTTTGAATGTGGAATATGGCATTGATTGTGCAATGTAGGTTGAATGTGCAATGTGGCATTGACTGTGAAATGTGACATAATAGAAATGGATTTCTTTATTGTGTGATTGGGTGGACCATCGATGATGGTCACTCACTGAGTTCCCAAAACTTACCCAAAATTTGCATCTTTTTTTCAGGATTCAGAAGATTACTCCATTCTGCAACGAGAGTAGACTTTTTGCTCATAAGGAAAAGTTTGAGGTTGGGATCAGTTCATGTCTGTATTAGGATTATCGTATAAAGTGTATTTTCGCGATATTTGCTCAGTGTATTTTTGTACAGTTTGTAATAAATGATAAAGCATGGGAATAATTGAAACTGGGATTGTTAAATGTGGATATTGCTAATGGCAATGATTACATGTGTTTGTGTTTTGAATGGGCCCGAAAGGCCCAACGTGAATTGATTTGTGAATGCAAAGGGATTATAAGTGAAATGGGGCCCAAATCAAAAATGGACCTCTGTCTATGTTATTTTTCAAAAAAAATTTATACCGGTTTGTGATTGATGGATTGTTCTAGCATGCTACCTTCGCGGGACACGGGCTCGAATATCACCGTCGATGTCGAGTTCGGGTCTTGCGAGAGTGGGTTGCTACAAATTATCATCCACTTCATGTTCTCCTATTTCCTCTCTAAATTCTGTGTCTATTCCTAAACTGTTCACGAGGCATTGTCTCATCCTAGTTGGCAAGCAGCAATGATATAAAAGATAAAATGCTTTAAATACTAATTGTACTTGGAATTTAGTGAATTTACGTACAAAAAAAGGATATCAGATGTAAATAGGTATTTGCTGTTAAATTAAATCCTAATGGCTCAGTAACCCGACTTAAAGCTTGCCTTATTGCCAAAGGCTATACTCAAACTTATGGTGTAGACTACTTTAGTGCCTTCTCTCATGTGGTTAAGTTGACATATGTTCGTTTGTTTATTTCTATGGTAGCTACTCATGCATGGCCTTTGCATCAATTAGACATAAAGAATGCATTTCTATATGGAGATTTAGAAGAGAAAGTTTACATCGAGCAACCACCTGAGTTTGTTGCTCAGAGGGAGTATAAGAAAGTGTGCCATCTTCGAAGATCTCTATATAGTTTAAAATAGAGTACTCGTGTTTGTTTGGAAAGTTAAGTTAAGTCGTTGAACAATTTAGAATAAACAAAAGCAAATCTAATCATGATATCTTCTATAAGTTTTCTACATATGGTATTGTTATTCTTATTGTCTATGTAGACAATATTGTTATCACTGACAATGATGCCACTGGGATCTCATCTATGGAAACATACCTTCGCAACCATTTACAAACAAAGGATTCTGAGTTTAAAAATACTTATTGGGAGTTGAGGTAATAAGGCATAAGAATGAAATCTTTTTATCTCAAATAAAATATGTGCTAGATTTATTATCTGAAATAGGAAAATTAGGGGCTAAACCATATAGTGCTTCTATGTCACCTAATTTACAACTCACAAAACATGGAGATTTGTTTGAAAAACCTAGAAGTATAAAAGACTGGTTGGAAAACTAGATTATCTTACGGTGACTCATCCTCATATTTCTTACTTAATTAGTATTGTGAGCCAATTTATGTTTTCGCCAACAATTCATCACTAAACTGCTTTGGAGCAAATCTTTTGTTACTTGAAGGGAGCACCTAGACAAGGTATACTTTATAGAAATCTTGGTCACGCTCATATAGAATGCTTCTTATATACAGATTGGGCAAGGTCCAAGATTGATAAAAATTCCACCACATGCTATTGTGTTTTTGTTAGGGAAATTTTGGTTTGATAGAAAAGTAAGAAACAGAATTTTGTAGCTCACTCAAGTGTAGAATCAAAGTACAGAGCTATGGCATAATCTGTACGTGAAATAATGTGGATGTATCAAATTTTGACAGAAATTGGATTTAAAGGTAATATGCCAACAAAATTATAGTTTGATAACCAAGCTGCTTTTCATCTAGGCTCTAATCATGTGTTTCAAGAACAAACTAAGCATAATGTAATTGATTGTCACTTTGTTCATGAAAAGGTGCAACAAAATATAGTATTTATAGGACATATGAAGACTACAGAACAACTAAGGGATCTCTTTACAAAAGCTCTAAATGGGACCTGGGTTGAATATTTGTGTGACAAGCTAGGCATGATAAACATCTATGCTCCAACTTAAGGGGGAGTGTTACTGTTACGAATATTATGAATGAATCTATAGATATTACAGATTGATTATAGGAAGCTTGATTATAAGGATTGACAATAACTACTTACCACATTTAGGCATAAAACATGTATATAAATAGTGTGTATAGTGAATACAAAAACATCAAGTATTCATAATTCATAATATAGATAAAGTATAATGTTTTTATTGTAAGTTGTGCAAATCTAATAGCAAACAAAATGCATTAGCAACTGATGGATTTAGAGATTGTAAGCATATTAATGCAAACTCAAAGAATATAAGAATAGTGTTGAGCATATGACTAACATGAACACTTGGAATGAACTAAAAGTAAGATTGAGCAAAAATCAATTAGTTGATAAAGATTTGCGATAAGGAAATTGTAAAGGAGTAAGAATGTTGAAGACAAGTTTTGCTAAGAATAGTTCTTGTTGTGAAATGTTTTGCTAAATATAATTTGATTTTTCAAAGATCCAATTAAAAACTTTACCAAGATAATAATACTATTCTTTTAGGATGATTGACATAATTGTTGAATTTGATGTGATGTAATAATGTAAGATCATGACACATTTAAAATCATAAAATTCATCATCTTTATCTTGATCACAAAATTCAAAATGACTTGATTTCTCTTTTGGCCCATAGTATTAGAAGTTTTATCGTAAGGATCATTAAAGAGGTGAAATAATTTTCTATAGTTCTTGATTGTACCTTATATTTGAGTAATTAAGAACAAATGAGTCTGTTCGTATGATAAGTGATATGTCAAATAACAAAATAAAAACAGAGGAGTATTTTTTAGAGTTTTTAAAGGTAGATGACACATCTAGATTGAGATTTTTAATAAATTATTAAATGCATTGAAGTCTCTTGATCTTAATATCCACGATATGAGGGGTCAAGGTTATGATAATGGTTCTAATATAAAGGGAAAGCACCAAAGAGTTCAAAAGTAATTACTTAAAATAAATCCAAGAACACTATATATGTCATTTGCTTGTTATAATTTTAATTTTGCTCTTAGTGATATGACACATTCTTATGTTAAAGTTGTTTCATTATTTTGAATTATGCAACACATATATGCATTATTTTCAAAGTTTCCTAAAAGCTAGAAGGTTTTACTTAAAAATATTTCGGGCTTAACTATGAAATCATTATCCAATACTTATTGGGATAGTCAAATAAAAAGTATTAAAGCTATTAGTTTTCAAGCTCCTTAAATAAAATTGGTTTTTATGGAATTGCCTAGATCTTATGATGATGCTAATTCAGAGTTAAACAGAAAGTTTGGTTACTACATTTAAGAGTTTTGAGTTTTTACCTAGTATGGTTATTTAGTATGAGATTTTATTTGCTATTAACATGGTGAGTAAAAAGTTATAGCCTAAATCTACGTGCATCGACGCTACTGTGGAGCAATTAAAAGGTGTGCTGATATTTTTTTAGAAATATAGAAACAAAGGGTTTATCTCTATTATAAATATTGCTAAAAGCCATGCACATTAGATGAAGGATTTACCTCCGCTATAAATATTGCCAAAAGCCTTGCACATTGATTAATGTAGGCCTTACATTTTCATCTAGATGTAATGAACATGATAGAGAAATAAAATCAATTGAGGAGTCCTCTGAAGTTAGTTATTTTCTAGTTGCCAGGAATATGACAATTGCTTTATTGAAGAATATATTTGAAAAATTAATGACATTTGAAAGTAATTTTATAATCTTATTTGATTTAAAAAAGTTGAGGTTGTAGGATGACAATGAACAAAGAAAAAATTGCACTAATTTTACTACTTTTTTCTCATAATAATTTGTCTGATGTGGATTTAGACGATCTTTTTCCTAAATTAAAAGTGTTGAAAATGATTTTGTCGAATGAGTTAATATTATCTATTAAAATTCTTAAATTTGTCAAACCTGTATATTTTTTATCTAAATGTTTGAATTGCTTATCAAATTTTATTAACTGTAACTGTGACTATAACATCAGTTGAGAGAAGTTTTTCAAAGTTAAAATTATTAAAAATCTATTTGAAATCATCAATGTTACAAAAATTGTTGAATGATTTGACTATTTTATGTATCTAGAAAGATATGTTGGACATAATGATTTTGTATCTAGAAGTACAAAGAGAAATTGTTTTTCATGAATCGTCTGTTTGTTTGTTTAGTACAGTTCTCTTAGTGTTTTACAATTTGATATTACTGATCAGTTGTTATTATAATCATTTGCCCGTAATATTTTGTTGAGTATGTAAATTTATTCCTCGAGTAATTTATGTATAAATATTAAATTTATTTAATAAAAATATTTTTTTAAAAATGTAGATATTTATATATTATCAATTCATAAAGTCCTTCTTCTTATTTGATCCCAAGCCTATAATACGTTAGAAATGACCTTAAGATGAACTAAACTTTCGTAAATATGTAGGCTCGGAGTTGGAACATAACAGGAGGAGAAGGACGATGGAATAAGACGACCATGTTTACATATCCTATTTCGTATCAAACTAAAATAATTGCAAAATTTTTTATTTTTAATTTTTTTGGGGGGTATTTTAGTAACAAATCCGAATTACTAGGTGTGATATGTTTTTGTTTAAGTATGTTAACTTCAATAGGACATCTGTCCTGTCCAGTCCTGTTCTGCCAGACATAACTTTCAGCCACTAATTAGTAATTACAGAAGAGAAGAAGACAAGAATAGCTGCCCAGAAGTTTAACCAAGACAGACACGCCCACTTTAAAATCCAATCTTAACACGGCTTCTGGCGCTCCACCTCACCAATTTGCTCAAGTCTCTCTTCCACCCGGAAATATTAACATGAAAAATCATCCACCAGGGACCAGAGATTCTTCCTTTTCAATTCCCATCTCTCAAAACCCTAACCCCACTCTCAGCGATGCCCGCTCTACAGGCCAAGGTCTCTTCAATTGGTTCTCTCAATGCCATGGCGTATTACACAATATCATCTTGATTGTGGCTTCCCTTTGTTTTGTGCTTTACTTGACATTCCAGACTAAGAAAAGCTTGAGAAAGCTATCCCATGGGAGATCCCATATAATCATCGCTTATTATGTGAGTCTTTGGCTCGTCAGCTTGCTTAATCTTGCTTGGTGCTGCTTTCAGGTTTGTGAGTTTTTATTAGAATCTGTCAAGCTAGCTAGTTTTTTTTCTTGATTTTTAAATATCCTTTTGTTTTGGTATTAACTAACTTACATTTATGCTCGTATTTATGATTCGGATTCATGAATTTAGCTATTGAATTGTAGGTTTCTCGAATTGTCATCTGCTATCTGTTTTTTATCGAAATGTGCATTGAGAGCCGATACTGCTTCGAGTTTGTGAAATTTTGATTAGTTTGTTAAACAAGGCCTTGTTTCACGTGTCATGATTGTAAATGTAGCTGTTGATTCACTTTTGAGGAGGCAATTATCAGACAAAACGGCAGCAATGATGTCCAAGTATTGGTCTGATGTACATGGTGATGTAGTTGTTGTAACTTAACGTGCACTACTTCCAACTTGAGTAAGAATTCAAATGTTAAGGTTATACCTACAAGGATAACTATTACCAAATCTGGAACTCTTTTTGGGAGGGGATCAATGAAAAGCTACGATCAAACTGAGTCTGAAAGATGTTTAATCGATAATGTTATTGAACAAAACCCTTGACAATTGGAACTTGCTGTGCAGCATTTAGTTACCTTTCTTTCTCCTCCTACCAATGTCTTTTCTTGTCAACTTTCTTGGATTCCCATCCATAAACTACCTTTGGTCAAGAAGCACCTGTATCTTGAGATTTATCAGTGGATTAATTCTACATTTATGGTTGTTTGTCTAAATGTTTTCTCATTCTGGATATCCAAATATCATGATTCTGGTCAATTTAGTTCTTCTATGATTGGATACTTAAGGCACAAGAATTAGAAGACTTGGTGCAGGATCCAACCTGTTGGCTTTCATCTTCATTCGATTTTGACATTACTTCTTTAGTTATCTCCATTTATATATTGCAAATTCTTGCTGACATATAAATATGACTGCGTAAGACCTGCATATTGTTGTACAAGATGCTCAACCAATTCTGACCAAGATACCTCAATAATACTAGCGCACACACTCTTTCTCTAGGTGTTGTGTGTCTTTGTACGTTTGTAAGTTTGAATATTCATATGGGGTCTGTGAAGAGATTTTTGTAGTTTATGTTGTTTCTTTGCCTACTAGGCATCAAAATAATAGTTCAGTCCACTAATACTTCCTTTTCATATCTTAATAATTCACAACCTTCTTGCATGCAACTATGCTTAACAAATAACTGGTTTACATGCTTCCACTATTGATGCTTGGTTCTTTTTGGAGCTTTTTGCCCTTTTTCCCTTACATGGACATCATAATTCCTTTTTTTTTCACTGTTGCAGGCATGGGAGTGCAGTCCTGGAAAAGAGTTAGCATGGAACATCCTATCCCTGTTTACAACATCTGGAATGTTGTTTCTGGAAGTCAGCTTGATTGCCTTTCTATACCAGGGAAATTATTCTAGTGGGTTTGATGCTTTGACCCGGCCCTTTGGTATCTCAGCGCTTGTAGTTGGTTTGGACATAGTTTTGAAGGTCCTTCATTTTTCACTTTAATCATTGCAGTTCTCTAATAGCTAGCTTGATGCCAAAAGGCACCTTAAGGTGTCTGGGGAATATTGGTGTCACTTTTAACTTATTTTGGCCCTTTTTAGAGTTGTATACCAAATGCTATCCTTAGGCCAAATATGATATCTGACATTTGAATTTGTTAGACATCTCTAAACTTCTGCATAAGTAGATGAGGACGATGAGCTTGTGCTTGTGTATGATGAAGTTACCCTCAGTTTTTGTTTTCTTAATTCTGTTGCCTGCCTCTACTAAATTGCTGCAACTGGCCAAGATTATGACATGAAATATAAATTACTTAATTGATGTTTTCTGTGCAGGCAATTTACCTGTTTGGACTGGGGATCCCACTTTTCATTGATAATAATGAAGAACAGCTTACCAAAAAGTGGAATTTATGGGTTATCCACAGGCTCGTGCTAACTGCAGTTTATGGCCTGATATTATGGATGTACCACTCTCAGTGGAGAGATAGGTTGCCTGGTAAGGTTCTCAGTACATGCATGTTGGTGAAGTATGTTTATCCCTATTAGATGGTTCATGACTTGTCATTTCCTTTATGCAGCACGACCTGCATTCTACAAATACATTGCTATAATGTTCACTTTGAACTCACTGGCACTGCTTGCTTGTGTGCTTATGGGAAGCGGGGCTGGTTTCAGCTTTTGGTAATGTTGAATAGAATTCTTTTTCTTCCACAAAAGGCCTTCTGGAACTATATGTATTCCTAATGATCCTTAATCTTCTTCTACAGGTTGTACACTACAACAATTGTTTGCTACCACGCCTTTTACCTTCCTCTACTGTACATAACGTTTTTAGCAGATTTTTTCCAGGTTTATCAGGATTTCACCTTACCCTCCTTTTCAAACTTATTCTTTCTGTTACGAGTACAGAAACATTTGTGACCAATACTTGCATTTCTCGTGACTGTAGGAAGAAGATTTGCATCTTGAGAATGTATACTATTCAGAGATGAAAGATGCTGGCTTCTTTGATGCTGATTGGGAGTAAGAAAGTGAGCATCTGTTAAACAAATCTGGTTATGACACTGTATATATAAGTATCTATACTTTCCAGTATGTCACTCAGTATCTAGAGTGTCAGGGTTAGTGTTAGGAATATTTTACTGGAACTAGTGATGGAATGCTTTATGCTACAAAAGTGAACGAGGCAAAAGAGGGCCCATCTGAAGGTTGTCATCTTCTGCCAGGTTGGTTCATATTAGATCTTTCCATTTTCTTACCGCATTTTTCCCTTGCTCTTTAGAGAAAAATATGGTTCAGAAGCTTAGCGTCAATTTTTCAGATATCCGACATTTCGAGCTCTAGGCCAGTTGAATGTATGGTAGCTTTAGTTCTGGTCCGATCATCAAAATGTTTGGTACCCTTAGTTTTGGTCTGGTAAACCTTAAACGAGACTGGTAAACAAGGTCCAATTTGACGAAGTTCCTTGTACTGGTCGGTTGTACTGGTCGGTTTTCGGAAATTACCGCGGAGGTTGTTAGGTTTCTATGGCAGTTACAACTAACACGAAAGACACCCTAACATAAATAACTACTAAGGGTAAGTTTATATCTTCGCGAAAGACATCCCTAAGGACAAACACAAAAGACTACAGAGCTAAGTTTCAACTCGACATGAAATACGTAGCTAAAGACTGACATAAAAAGGAAAAAGAAAAAAGAAAAAGGGTACGAGCGATAAATTTTAACTCGACAAGGGACATCCCCTTCGGGATTTGTTTCTCAAACTGTTTCTGAGGTTCCAAGGTCCAAAAGCGTGTTTTGCAGGAAAAAGGTAGTTCTTTTAATTTGGTTAACATTTTTAGAGTATGGTTTTGAAGACACGCCTTTCTACAAGCACCTTTTGGATCACCTAGCATAACAGCCTTTGAACTGGGATTTTCATTGATTGGAAGTGAGGCAACAAGGCCTTAGGTGTTTCCTTTGCGACCCCTTTATAATTCGCAACACTTTTCACCTTTTGTAACTGTCAATGCAATGTTAAAGATTGCAATAATATCGTGTCGTGTAAGAAACTCCCTCGAATGAACAGTAACTCACCCCTTAGAACGGTAACTTTCCTCCTACAGGCTACAGAAGAATATTTGGCAAGCTCCAAGCGGATTTCAGGTAACTTTCTACTTTAGAAAGTTCCATGGAAACCTCCAAGGGAGGCTCCTCTCCCTTAGGAGTAGTGCATAACCATTTTCCTTAAAAGTCTTTAGATGTCAACACTGTGAGGGATCTGAGCAAATAGAAAGTTGAAGGTCCGAATGGTGCTGGGAATCTTGGAGTTATGTAATTTCAGCTGAAACCTCTGTTGTAAAGCCTAAACATTTCTCATCCACCTTAGTTGATGGTTTTGTATCTCCTCCTCTCGAGCTTCTTCAAAACTCTAGAGCAATACCTTGGTTGGTTTCTTCCTTAACAAAAGGCCAACTTTTCCTTTCATGCAGATTTGGGATCAAACCGGATGGGATAATAAGGGATTAGATAGAATCCTACTCACCGAGGAGGAAACTTTTCTATTTAAGTTTACATGTGGTGATAGTATTTGTAAGATATTGGAATCAGGCCCTTGGCACATAGGTGAACAACTCACGTTCATTCAAAAATGGGTACTAGGTTTGGAACTTGACAAAAACGACATAGAATCCATCCTCTTATGGATCAATGTCCACAACATTCCTTTTAAGTATTGTTCTATGGATGGATTAAGTTTTCTGACTAGTGTAGTGGGGAAACCTGTGGCATTCGATTGAGCCACTGTTAAGCTTGAAAAAGTATGCTATGCTCGAATTTGTGTGGAGATGAATCCCAAGAAGGCTCTACCTAAAGTTTTGTCTATTATGAAACTCAATCGTGCTAATGAAAAGATAAAATTCAGCTATTTTACAATTGGAACCTTAGCTGGGAAAACAAGTCTAGAGACCAATAGAGAGATTGTTCTTTAGAGGAGATTATAATGAGTTAATGGGAACAGTGGAAGAACTAGCAACACCAAACACAGCAACCGATTCTATTGATATTATGTTTAAAGATTAAAATGCATTTTTAGAAGGAGAGACTAAGCTTGATAATCAAGACACTGCTCTAGTTAGCGAGTCGGGATAAGCTAGTGCAAAGCCTCCTGAGAGTGAACATGAAAAGGAGGCACCTCATCAAGGTTTCTTTGAGGAAAGGCAAGAGTTGAATGAAAAATTCACTCCTACATCTAGCAGCAGATCAGGGAGGAAAAGGAGGAAACCCAAAGGGGGTTGGTAGACTTACCTCTCATATGTCTAGATATTTATGATTTTTTGGAATATTAGAGGTTTTAATGAACCTCATAGGGGACAAGCTGTCAAGGATCTTTTGTTGAAAAGGAATCCAATTTTGCTTGGATTACTTGAAACAAAAATAAAAGCTCACAAACTTCACAATGTTATGAAAATCATATGAAAAAACTAGAATTATAGGTCAAACCACGACTACCATTACAATGGTAGAATCTGGTATGCTTACAATATTAAAAAAATTCAGGTCTCTGTATAAAATCTTTAGACCAATTCATTCATCTTAGTTGCAAACTCATTGGGCCATGGATTATGATTGAGATTGCAATCATTTTTGCATCCAACTTCGAATTTCAGAGAGCTAAGCTATGGGAGGAGTTATTCTCTATTCAATCCTCTATAATTAAGTCCTGGTTGATTGCAGGTGATTTGAACTGCATTCTTCATCTCTCAGAGACTAGAGGATGCTGTTACTAAGGAGTGACTAATCTCATATCAATAAGGTGCTTTTACACCTAGAGTAAAAAACAGCTAAGAAATTGCCTCATCAGTAGCCATCTATGGCTGAGTCAATTCCCTAATTCATATGCCCATTTTGGAACCACTCCTATGCCCATTTTGGAACCACACTATGTTTAGATCATTCCAACATGGAAATTCTTAACTTCACACGTCCCATTCCCTACAAATCTCCTTTTAAATTCTTCAACCTTCTTATAGGTATGGATGGGTTTATGGAGCTAGTGCATGAAGTCTAGATTATCATAATATTATGTTATAAAGCTGATTAATCCACCGCCTCTATTAAGCTTCAAGAAGCTAAGAGAGATTTGAGGAGAGCTTAGAAGGCTTCCTATCTCTATCCTGAAAACATTGCATACAAAAATAATGTGGTTAGTAAACTGGAGATTTATAATAAAGCTCTTTAAGATCATAATTCTCTACTTATGCAGAAAGCAAGAACAACTTGGCTAAGGGAAGGGGATTTTAACACTAAATTCTTCCACAACTTTGTCTTGACAAGGAGAAATTCTAATAAGATTACCTGTTTCCTAGACACTAATGATTAGATGGTTACTGATAGAGATTCTTAAAAGAATTTGATATTCAACTACTGTAAAACCTTGCTTAGAGCTCCATTTACTTCTGGTTTATCTAATTTGCAAGAGCTTGTAAAGCTTATTGGTCCCTCTATATGCTTATCTCAGGATACATTGATGAAGCTCCAACAACCTTTTTCTCTCTAGGAGATCAAATATGTTCTATTCAACCTCCATTCTATGAAAGCCCCAGGTCCAGATGGGTTCAATGCCTTCTTCTTCTAGAGAACCTAGCATACTACAAGTAATCTCCTTGTAGATATCATATTGGAATTTCTGAATTCAGGAATTGAGGGAAATTAATGCTACTCACATCTGTGTGATCCTTAAACTACTTAATGAAAATTGCGTCAATGATTTTTGCCCAATATCTTATTGTAACACCATCTAATAAGGTGATTTCAAAACTTCTTGCTAACAGACTCAAAGAGAACTTGAACTAGATCATTCGTGACCCTCAAGGAGCTTTCGTAACTGGTAGATCTATCTTATATACTATTCTCTTAATGCAAGAATTGATAAGAGATTATAACTCAGGCAGAACCATCAAAAGCTATGCTATCAAAATAGACTTCTCCAAAGCTTTTGACATGCTTCATTGGAATTTCATCCTTATATGCATGGAATGGTTTCGCTTCCCTAACCTTTTTATAAAATGGATTCATTCCTACATCTCAACCCCTTCATATAACATTCTCATCAATGGTGTTCCAACTAATTAATTCAAAAGTTTTAATGGTATTAGACAAGGAGATCCTTTTTCTCCTTATCTTTTTGTCATTTTCATGGAAATTCTGAACATGATTATTTGCTTCAACTTATCTAAAAGACTTTGAGTTTAAGTATCATCATAAATGCAAGGAAATGTCTTTTACCTATCTAAGCTTTGCAGATGATCTGATTTTGCTTTGTGGAGCTTATCAAGAATCCATTTCCATTTTGCCCATTTTGCATTAATCTCTTATGAGCTTCTACGAGATTTCTGGCCTAAGCATCAATCAATGCAAGAGTATAATATATTTCTCCTCAGACATATCCAATACTGAAAGCCTACTACAGATTTTGATATGAATATTCATAGTTTGCCATTTACATACCTGGGGGTCCCCATTTCAGCACATTGGAGTTTTCGTCTTCTTCTTCATAAAAGAATCATCAAGGAGATTGAAAAATGCATTAGAAACTTCCTCTAGTCAGGAAAGATTAACAATGCCAAAACAACTTTGTTGGAGGAAGCAGGAAAGGGGGCTTGGTCTCACATTAATCTTAATTTTCCAATCAATGCAAGTGGCTAAAAGGACTTGGAGACTGTTCAAGGATAAATAATCACTTTGGAGCAAATGGATTAATGAATTCTATCTCAAGGAAACCTGCTTATGGCAAATTACAGAAAGGAAAGAATTCTCTTGGGCTTTCATTTAGATTCTAAGAAAAAGGCTAGTTGTTGATCCATTCATCAAAATTAAGGTAAGGAATGGAGAGGATACATGGTTCTAGTTTAATAATTGGACTTCTCGAAATCCCCTCTGCCTCAGGAAGAATATTTCTTCATTCTCTACAAGAATCTCTTCTCAAGCACAAGTCAGAAATGCATTGAGCACAATTCTTGGCATTTTCAAGGCCAAGGGGCTGATAAGCTTCTGAGCTACTTTCCAAACTACCTGCCTAATCCTTCTGCTCCTGATAAACCTATTTCGTCCTTAAGCAACAAAGGATACTACTCAAACTCTTCATGCATCAAAGCCCACAAGCCTCCTATCCCTCTCATTCCTTTGTACAATATCATATGGAAAGGTTCCTTAAAATCAAAATCTTCCTTTATAACTTGGCTTGTAACTAAGAGAAGACTGAAAACTAAAGACAGTGAGTCCATTAACAAGTTATGTAAGCTGTGCTGTATTAAGCATGAAAACATTGACCATCTCCACTTCAAATTTAGCTTCACCAATTCCATCTGGGCTAGCATTCAACATACCTTAAATCTCTACTATCACGATTCAGTTTGGAACAATATATTGAAAAGAGCTTAAGATAAGTTCAACTTTTAAGGGAAAGATAGAGTTTGCTAAATCTCAGTCAACTTTGCATTTTAGGTAATTTGGAGGGAAAGGAATCTGAAAATATTTAACAAGGCCAATGTAGATAAGCATGTTTTAATCCACAAGTTACATTAGCAACTCTTCCAAAATACAATGGAATCTTTAACTTCCTAATTTTTCCTAGGATAACTGAAAGAGTAATGTATTCCTTTTGCTTGATACAGCATTGTAGTTTGATACCTTTTATGTCTTTAATGAATTTTTTTATCTTAAAAAAAAAGATTGCAATAATATCCACTGTAAACATGAAAATGTGTATCAGAGAGGGGGCCAATAAACACGCAAAAAACACTGATATCATCATTCATCACTTAATAATTTCTGGCAAATTTTTGTGGGTTTTCCCAGCTTAAATCAACAAAATCTAGAGTTCACAGGCACATTAGGTAAGAGATCTTCAAGTATGCATTTGGTTCTAAGCTTTCTTCTCAACAAGCTTCTCAATAAGATCTGCTGCATCTTGTACTGTTGCGATGCTTTGGGCACTGTCCTCTTCCACACTAATACCAAATTCCTCCTCAAGTCCCATCACAATCTCAACCTGAAAATAATGGTCGTCAAGGAAATCATTATCAAGTAGCAGGATTATGTACCATCACAATGATTGGGAATAATCCAGTTGATGTAACAAGTAAAATGGATAGCATCACCAACGACTTTAGAGTGAGGGAAGTAACCAACAGCACTAATTACATGAAAGATAATCTGGTGTTTGAGCAAATTTAAGAAAATTCTAGTTTAAACCTAGCTCCCTACTTGTTATGATATAAAAATAGTTTTGTTATCATGGAAAAATAAATTGACATTCACAATAGTCTATGTGATAATGTCATACCAGTGTCAGTGGTATCTATGACTTGTGTGACTCATTCAAAAAGTTAAGGATCATTTGAATCCATTTCTACCTTTTTCATGATGATTTTTGTTTTTCATTTTTTATTTTGGATTACGCTTTTTCCTTTCAAACATAAACACAAACCTATTCATTAATATTGATATGACTACACTTTTATTACTCATAATGACTAAATATAAAATAAAATTTGAATATAAATTAATCAAGCAAATATATTATTAATCTCTTATATAATATTTATCAATACATATTAATAGAAATTTTTTATATTTATCTAAATAAATAATTATACAATACAAGTAAAAAATACATAACTTATAAACTAATATTTATTTACTAATATATTTAATTTATTATTTTAAAATTTTGAATTTTACGTATTTTAAAATATTTAAAATTTAAATATATTCATTAAACAATTATAAACTTTGAAAGTATTTTATTTTGAAATATTTTTCAATTTCTGAATTTTAAAATAATTGTAAATTAAAATAAGTCAAATTATATTAGTTATAATTCTATTAGTAATCAATATTAAACAATTAAATAATATACGTTTATTCAATGATAAATCAGATTATGAAAAAATGAAAACAGAAATAATAAACAAGTTTTATGGCTTTTAGAAATTATGAAAATTGGAAGAAATCAAAACAAAAAATAGAAACCAAAAGTTCAACCAAAAACTCAATAAAAAATTCAACCAATCAGTTCCTCAACTTGATAGAAAATTACATGAACCATAAGATTTTTCTTTTGAAGCTTCCTCTATCATTGCATAATCCGAAGTTAGATTTTAAACAATGTTTTTCACTTTCCATAAACAAAGCAAGGTCATCATGGTAGTCGATCCCAAAGAAGATAAACAAAAACGATATAAATAAACAAAGACAAACTACTGGGTACCGTATCAAGAGAATCAGCTCCAAGAGCTGCAAATTTGGACTCTCCAGTAAGTGCAGAATCCTCAGGCAATGCTAGCTGCTTCTTCACAATCTCGCACACCTTTTCAACTGTTTCTGGTTTGGCCTGGGCAACAACATTTAATTTAGTTCCATATTGCTTTGGGACAAGCAGGTGAATTCATAACACAGCTGCAAACCATTCTGAACAAAAAGTAAGGAAAAACCACCATATATTCTCCAATGAAATTTAAATGTCTGGAATATTAAATAAATAAATAATAGAAGCATATCTAGATTGTACTTAAACATTAGCAACTTCATATCCAAGTATTGATTTCTCATTGCCCATTAGATAAGATATTGACAGGTAACATGTTTCTGTTTTCACATCTGCCAAATTTACAAACGATTAATGGGCTGGTGCAATAGCTCCTTTGATAGCCTCATCCAAGAACCATACTCATTGCCCTGAGATTCAGTAACATTGATAGTTGTGAAATTACAAGTACCTATCAAATGGCAAAACATACCGCACAGGAGATCCGAAGATGAGCTGAAATCGGGCGCAAACTGAAAGACATGAAGTTCTTTCCCAGAGTAGAGAGAGAAACTGCCTTTAAACTAGAGAATTTAGTCGTGCCCTGTTTAACAAATTCAAACAAACAATACTTAATAATATAGAAAAGTAAGAGGGAATACAGCACAATAAATGCACATCAAACTCAAAAAACTAAACAAATAAAGAAAAAATAAACCAAAACATTACAATCTTCAATTCTTTGCCCAGTAGATTCAAAACTATCAGTTCAGCCCCCAATCGCTGCCCCATTTGAGCAATGCTTTACACAATAAAAGCAACGGCGCGTAGTCCCAAAAATCTCACCTCAGGCTACACAATAATTCACCTAGAACCCTGCTTATTGAGTCAACCATGATACAGCACCCATTAACAAATCTAAACAGTACACTTCGACATCCACCCAACCAACAACAAGATACATGATATGCCAAAGTTAAAGATCCAAATTTATGAACAAATCGTCCTCCCCACCACTTAAACACGCATTTTGATAACAAACGAATAAATTTGTACAGTAAACTCCACCATCAAAACACCATCCAAAGTCAAACCAACTTCTAAGCCCATCAGCTAATCACCTATCTCACGCAAGGACAGTAAAGAGCATATATTTTCCAGATCAAATAAGCCTTTCACAACAGCTTAACAAACCGCTCACATCAGGCAAGCAAAACAATTGCCACTAGAAAATAAAAACGAATCAGAAATATCAAACAGCAGTACAAACAGATCTGCTAGGAGATGGGAATTACCGTAGAGGCGCGAGTCTGCATGGACAAGGACGAACCCGCAGTAGCTGCCATGGTGAGACGGTAGAGAGCTGTGGCTGGACAGAGAAAGAAGTGAGAGACGGAGAGAACGAGGCAAGTGAGACCAGGAGGGGTTAATGAGGAATATTAATATTAATATTAATATATAGAGAGAGTCACAAGTGTGTGTTTAAGTTTAATAGTGGCAAAAGAAATAAGTTTTTTTGTCGTCTCGTTTCATCATACTCCTCATCAGTTTAATGTATACTTTCGCTTTAGCTTGATACCAGTGGAGCGATTGAAGGTAGGCCGAGTAGCAGGCTCGAGCTCCGGCCCGACTAAGCTTGAGACGGCCCAGTTGACTTGATTTAATTTAAAACATTGTTTTTTCATCCTAAGATCGATCACCCAAGTCTATGCGTTTGGTTAGCGTCTTCAGTAGATAGGGAAAGGACGGGACGGAACAGAACAGAACAAGAATTGGAAACAGGAAAATGTTTAGTTGCGGTGGACAGAACAGAGATTTTTGTCTTCGTCCTGAGAACAAAAATGTGTTTGGTTGCCAAGGACAGAACAGA
>JAOSBM010000204.1:10646579-10657658 GCA_027568955.1 Erythroxylum tenue | reverse complement strand
AATATTATTATTAATTAAAATATAACTAATTAAAATATAATTATTCATTAATTGAAATATTGTAATTAATTAATTAATTACAATATAATTAATTAATTAATTACAATATAATTAATTAATTAATTAATCACAATATAATTAATTAATTAATTAATCACAATATAATTAATTAATTAGTTACAATATAATTAATTAAAATATAATTCAATCATTAATTAAAATATTTTAATTAATTAATTATAATATTTAATTAATTAATATATTGTAATTAATTAATTATATATTTTAATTAATGACTATATTGTAATTAATTAATTACAATAATTTTTACAAACCAACCGCTATCAATGATAATAGTAATCATTTTTTCCTTTTAACCAACCATCATAATTATAATGATAATATTCATTCTCATTCTTCACTATATTCATTCTCATTCTCATTACCATTCTTCCATGCTAACCAACCGCCCCCTAATATGTTGAAGATTCTTGGAAGAATGCTGACGAAGTTGTAAGTTTACCTTCTAAGTTAAGACACTAGATATTGGCCTGCATTTAAACATCCTCTCTTAGTGTAATGGTGAATGGTGTTTCTTTGTTAACATTCATATCACCAATAGGTATTAAGCAAGACATTCATATCACCTATAGGTATTAAGCAAGCGGATTCTCTTTCCCCTTACCTATTTGCTCTAGCAATAGAAGGGATTTCTAGATTGCTCTCTAAATTTCTTGAAAATGATGGCAGATTCCAATTTCACCATAAATGTAGAGAGATCAAGTTGACACATTTGATTTATACATATAATCTCATGCTACACAGTAGTGCAAACACTCATTCCATCATAATTTTAAAAAACCTGCTGCATATTTTTCAAAATGGTCTAGCTTAAAGGTGAATATGGAGAAGAGTAATGTATGCAAATCCTCATATGTTCAAAACAAAGAGGACATTAGTAGTATTATTGGCTTTTGAGTGCACACACACTCCTTTCAAATATTTGGGAGTTCTAATCACTACCACCAAACCAAAATTTTCGGATTTCATCCCCTTGATTGAGAAGAATAAAGAAAGGATCACTACTTGGCAGAATCATTTTCTCACCATGACAGCCAAATTGACTCTCATCACGTTGATATTAAATAGCTTGCACATTCATTGGTCTACACATGTTGTATTGCCTAAGAGGGTGATTAAGGAAATTGATAGAATTTTAAAAGCTTTCTTGTGGTTCGGAAAAACAGAAAATGGTAAGAATGTCAAAGTGAAATGGAGCAAGATTACTTTACCAAAGAAGAAAAGGGGACTCGGTATTATCTCAGTATCACAATGCCAAAGGTTCTTTTATGCAAAAGAATATGGCGACTCTTTACTAATAAAAAAGCTTTATAGATTAAATGGGTAAATGAATACCATTTAAAAGATTGAAATTTCTAGCAAATTGAAAATTCTAGAGAATGTTCATGGACTTTCAATTACATCCTCAATTTGAGAGACTAGGTCTACCCTTACATTAAGAATCAGTTGAGGGATGGTTAAAACACTTGGTTTTGGTTCGATAATTGGACACCCTATAGTTCACTTATCCGGAGAGTAGAAATAACACATCTTAGTAACTGTATCCACTACAAGAAAAATGGAGATTAGCGACTAACATTACCAACGAAAGACAGAAAACCTACACATTCCGTCAGTAAGCTAAGTTAGCGATGAAATTTACCAACAGACCAAGGCGTCGAAGAAACAGTCGTAGGTAATAATTTGCGACAAATCACATATTTTTCTTTGTTAATTTATCGACAGATATTTTGTGTTATCGTCGGTAAATTTACCGACAGTTATTTTGTGGTTGGTAAATTTGCGTCGAAAAGATTGTTTCGGTTGGCAAATTTACCAATGCACAAATCCTATTTGTCGATAAATTTACCGACAGATTTGGTTATTCCATCGGTAAGTTAACGACTAACATTACCGACGGAACTTAGTTATCCGTCAATAAATTGAATAGATTTTACCGACGAACTTTGTTTTTCCGTCAATAAATTTACTAAAACTTATTTTGTTTTAATTTTTCCCTTTATTTAATTTTATTTGATAATCTTATGGTTGATGCATAATTTATACAATTATCAATTATCTGTTGATAATATTTTGATTTGTTTCTACATTTAATTTGTTAAAACAAAAAGTTGATTGATGATATAAAGTAAAAATTATCTTAATTGATAATAAAAAATTATTTTGTACATAATAAGTATTTAATTCATACGAAATGACTACAAGTACGCTATTCATTTGGTGAATGCGGATGCTTTGACTATTGTGATGAGATGCTACGCCTCCCCTTCAACTCATCCACCTAATTACGGGGTTGGGCTATATAATCCATCAACTGTTGCAACTAAGTTGCTAATGTCTGTACTGTGCTCCGAAGCTC
This sequence comes from Erythroxylum tenue, assembly GCA_027568955.1. NCBI lineage: Eukaryota > Viridiplantae > Streptophyta > Magnoliopsida > Malpighiales > Erythroxylaceae > Erythroxylum > Erythroxylum tenue. Next base: position 10,655,218 of record JAOSBM010000204.1, on the reverse strand, counting down.
ACGGATGTCATTGGATGTGTACTGCCTACTAGATGTTGGTGTACTGGATGTGAAGGATTGCGAATAATATGTATTCGCAAATGAACCTAAGCTGAATATCCTTCTACGACAATCCCTACTACCCATTGTATGAAAATATGTTTGACCCTCATTAACATCTTCAGACTGCTGAGACTGTCGTTGAATGCTTTCTTATATTTGGTCATATCACAAGGTAATGTTTATGTTAATAAGTGATAATTATTAAGCATTAATATTAAAGCATAAATTTCATATACATTTAGTTTTCTACATCAGGTGTTGACGAAGGTCACACTGTCATGCTTCTTAATGTGCGTATACAAAAAGAGCTGACAGGGTGTAGGTTTTATACTCATAGACTGTTCCTGCATTAGAATAAAATTTTATAAGTGAACTACAATTTTTAAAAATTTTGGAAGATTTTCTTATATTTTTATGACCCCCTGTTGAACAAAGAAAGTAACTCAATAACACAGTCACATATGGCACCAAACATTTATAACATTGTCATTCTCATAATACACATATTTTCTTTCCAAAATTCACATATCAAATTAAATTGAAATACATCAAAGTAAAAAAAAATCAGAATATAAGTGTCAATTATAGATACTTACAAGTCTTTCTGCATGCTTGTGGTGGGTAATAGATCCTCCAGTATGTACGAGAAGACTTTCTCCCCCCGGTCCTCCACATCTGTTGGTAGAATTATGCTCTGAAATAAACATTGCCTCGAGTGATGTCCAATACTGCTGCAACGACTTCATATTTCTTCATAAATGTAAAGAGGTCGTATACCAGTCTTGTGTATCACATCAACAAAGTCTCTATAACATATATGAGCTCATCTCTCCTATACTTTATAAATAACCGCGTCAAATTCAGAATCCGAAAAAATTCTTTTAAAAAAAACAGGAAAATATACAATAAGAAATTATAACCTACAATATTTATCTAATTAATATATCAAATTAATTAAAAAATACAAAAGATATATTTTGTTGTACCTCAAACTCTCGATAATAAAAATCCTTTATCACCTGAGAGATATTCTTCTATATATAACCCTCAAGATCAATATTTTTCTTGAATTTGGATGACATGTTTCTTGAGCACGGTCCAGAAAGAATCAACCAAATATAAAAATAATAATTGTATATCATTTTTAAATTTAAACCTATAAGTTAATTATAAACATATGGTGTTTCATGTAACTTCACTTACGGATTATTGACAATTGTGATGTAAGTTCTTCCATCAACTCCCTCAGCTCCAAGTTAGAGGCTGCCTCCTTCATCCACCTCATTTACCCCTGATAGCTTTGTCGGTATAGGGGTGTGGATGGTGTAGCAGCAGCTACAACAGGTGATGCCTCATTGGCAAGTGCAGTAGCTAGAGGTACAACATCTAATTCAGTTGTAGCTGCAGAATGTGATGCTTCAACTGGACAGTAACTGGCTCTAAATTGTGGTCTGAACTTTAGTCGCATCATATCCTGTTTTCTCTTTGGTGACATATTACCTGAAATTCATATTTTATTGAATATTTCATAAATATAAAAATTTCAATTCAATATATAACAATATATTGAAAATTCAATAATTGATTTATTTAATATAATATTATATTACAAACACAAATTAATTGCTATCAGCAGTTAATTGTAAATCAAAATCATCATCTTCTTCTTTTTCTAAAGATTTAGAATCAAACTCAGGCTCCTCTTCATATCTCTCGCCCTCCTCACCCTCTCTAGATGAAATTTTAACATATTCATTATTTGAATCGTTCAAAGGTTAATTTTTGTCATATGTAACAGATGCATTTTATTTCATAAACCTTCCTGAAACGCTTCACTTTCAATTCCCTGTTCTCCTTTTCCATATTATTTAAAAACACCTCTATGTTTAACTTTGTAAACGGCCAACCAATTTGACTTATCTCATCGTAAGTTAGGAAAATGGATATAATATACTTGGATCACTTGCATTACTAGTACGAAAGGTTCAAATTATCTAAATCCTCTTCGCTGGTTGATTTCAACTAGATTGTATTGGCTATGCACTTTTGTACCAACATTTGGAGTTGGATCAATCCAGTCACATTTAAATATCACACTTCGCTTTATTGGCAATACAAGGTACTCTATTTCAAGTATCTTAATAATTTTACCATAGTAATCCATCAATTCTCCCTATATGCAAATTTCACTATTTACTGTTGCCATGTTATGACCATGATATTCTGTATGATATTTGTATCCATTAACGAAATATACCAGATATGATTTAACAGTTTGAAAAGGTCCTTTTGTAAGATCACATATGAACTTGTTCTCTATTAGATTTTCTAAGGCCTACATAAAAGAAATTATCATATTAAACAATATAATGTCATTTGAACACTTTAATGTTATAATTCAATCATTTCAATAATTGCAAGTAAAACTTACATATTTCTCGAACCAGCAAGGAAAGTGTCTTCTAACTTCTTTATTGATATCATCCTGTGTTTTCTTGGGCATTAGCTTGTATAACCATTCTTCGTATAATCTAAAAACATTATTATGTATTTCAGTTGCCAATAACACTAAATTTCAAAACCCAAATAATCAATTTCAAAATGAATTTCAATTTACTGCACAAAAGGTTGAATCTCTTGACAGTTTAATAAAATGTAACCATAAGAAGCCTCTACTTCTTCCTCTGTTAACATTCTTCTTTTTGAACGTCCATATGTTCATCTAGGATATGTGAAAATGGATAGGTTCTAGGATATGTGAAAATGGATAGGTTACTATCACATCACCCGTTCCTCCCCTATCTTCATTGTGAGGAACTTTTCTTTCCCTTGTGTGGACACGCGACTCAAAATAATGTGAACAAAATGTACTAGCTTTGTTGGACCCCAAATTTTTCTTATAAGTTAGAACTATTAAATAAGAAATTGTTGGCGATTATTCATATGTAAAGAAAAGGAGAATTCTTAAATTTGAAATGAAATAGAAAAGATGGTTTAGATACAAGATAACTTATATATGAAAGGTTGGTAGTTAAAAGCTGGAAAATGTAATTGAAACATATTCATTGAGTGTTTTAGTCATAACCTTTTTTCTAGTTATCCAAATGAGATGATTTTTGATTTGGAATAAACTAGGGATATAGGGCTACAAATGTTATGATGAAATCGAGTTTTAATTTAGTCTCTAAGGATATCAATTTTTGGATGGAAGTTGTGCACAGAATATTATTTTAGTATAAGAACAGTCCGAAAATATTTGGGGTATAACTTTTAGACTATGGAACCAAATTGAATGATTTTGATGTCATTAGAAAATTAAGACAATAAGGAACATTTTTTCTAGAATGAAGTGCTATCAAATTCCTTCAATTACATGATTAGAAAAAGGTCTTGATTTTTGGAAGGAGTTAAGCATGATTTAAATAATTTTGAGGTCTTGCTAAATTAATTATTTTATTTGGAGTTAATTAATTACGGAGGTGATCTAGACATTGACTCTAGGTTGTTGCCTTATCACTTATGATAGGAGACTTCAACTAGCTATCTCTATTTTGAGCAATTTATATACTTACTGGATCTCCCATCTGGATCTCCCAAAAGCTGTGATGAAAGACAATGACAAGGCTTCAAAAGACTTTCTCAAGAGAGGAGCAGGGAAAAAACTCAAAATTCCTAAAATGAAATGGGAAGTTGTAAATCATCCTAAGAAGTTTAGAGGCCTAGGCATCACACATCTATATGTACAATGAGTAAAGCAATGCTCATAAAGAGACTTTGGATCCTATGCTCTGAAAATGAAAGCTTATGGGTGAAGTGGACTCACTCGCAAATATTAAGGGAGAAGTCTATATGAAACTACAAAGCTAACCCAGGAATCTCCTGGACACTCATTCAGACTATGAAAATGAGGGAGTTAACTCGTCCTCACATCAAGCACAAAATTGGTGAAGGTAGGAGTCTTCTGGTTTGACTTATAACATAGCAATGGGCCTCACCACAGAATTTATGACTTTCAATTAGTTAGAAATTCTATACCTCCCAACACTAAAGTCCCCACACTCATCAGAAACAACTCTTGGTTCTAGCCTTTTTACTTTATTAGAGGAAGATAGGAGTTTAGTAGATTAACTGATGGAGTTACTCTTTACTCAAATACATAGGATACAATCATTTAGTTTCTAGACACATCTTCAAGATTCACAATACAATCTTGAAAAAAAAACTCCTAAAAGAGTCCCTCCCAACATCATCAACTTATAAACAAATTTGGGATTCTACAATAACCCCCTCTCACTCTTTTATCCTATGGCTAGTAACACATAACAGGCTGGGTACTAGAGATATCCTAAAATTTTCAATATCAAATTTGAATAGCCTATTGTGCAATAAGGAACCTAAAAGTGTGAATCATCTATTTTTTGATTGTAATTACTTAAGCCAGCTTTGAAGGCCTACCCTACACAAGTTTAGCACTTCCTACCCTTACTATAACATATCATGTATCCTAGATTGAGCAACTACTCATCACTTTATAACTAAAAGGGACTACAAATTATTCAAAATTACTTTAGAAGCGTCTACTTACTATATCTGGAGACAAAGAAACAAAAGGCTATTTGGACCATCTCTTACAATGACGAATTTTGTGTCTGGGATAGCTCAACATCTTCTTAAGATTAAAGGTAATTGCCTATCAACTAGAAGCACAACTTGATCTTATTACCTCTCACAACTGGAGGCTAGGATTCTAGAATACCAGCATGGAAAAAACATCAACAAACAGATTGGTAGGGACATGCACCACAAGCACCATATCATGCATTTGTAGAAAGGGCATAATAAAGAGATGGAAGTAAAAAGGAAAATGAAATACTAACTTGGTTTTGAATAAGTGCAACAACAATTAAAACTTCAGCTTAATTGGAAAGCTTGTAGACCTTTAGCCCATAAGCAAGAAAACATAAGGGGGTGAACTACTGAAGATGGAGCATGAAGCATAAACTACCGTGTTTGGATTGAAGCAAAACAATGCCTTAGGACCACACACTTGTCCCCTTAGCAGATTGTCTTTTATTTTGCTAAGGAGCTCGACTATAGCTCACTTGAAATTACGCTTTTGTCTTATTGGATGTATAACTGTTGCATTATTAATGGATTACTTAACTTTTAAAAAAATTGTGTTTCCAGAACCTGATTTTACAGTGATAAAATATTAATAGAGTTTTCTAGAAACTAAAAGCTACAAGGCATGCAATTTCTATTTTCCATGAATATTAAAAAGGAGGCATGCATGTAACCATCAAGATATATTGTTTTCCAAAAACAACAAAACTAAGGGGACACACGATTTTGATTTTCAATCAAACAAAACAAAATTATCCCCTGATCAACATTAGACTAATTCACTTAAACTTATTAAATTAAAGTAAATTTAATCAAGATAAATAATTAAAGGAGGATCTAATACCATTATTTTAAAAAAAAGCTATAATTGAATCACAAGCGCAGCAGAAAAATAATTTTTGCAATTTCTAGATAAGATATTTTTAGTTGAATAACTTGAAAAACATGAATCATAAATAAATGTTGAAACTTATCTAATTCATATTCCAATAAAAATTTTCTTAGCAAATTGTTAACCAAAAGTTATTCACATATGTACATCCTCGAATAATATCCACAAAAGTAGAGAAAAAGAACTAAAATGTTTTAAAAGGAAAAGAGAAGAGTGCTAGCTCCCTTATGACATTGTTTTTTTTTCCCATTTATAGAACAAGATTATAGTTTTCTAATTAAAATTAAATTTGCTAATTATAATTAAAGTCTAACTCTACTTATAATTAAATTTTAATTTTCATATAATTAAATATCTCAGATTTGATCCCTAAAATTTTTCAAATTTCATAAGTAAGTCCAACTTAATTTAAATTGATTTTTTCTCTTTTAAACTACTCTTTATATGTAACCCATTATATTCCTGATATATTGACAGCAATTATTAATTCTAATTCTAATTCATAATTAAAATTTTCTTTAATTAAATAATTTATAATCATATATTAAGAATGACGGCTAACAATATGTCATAATCACCCAAATATTAAGAATGTTAAAGTAGTTTTAACTTAACATGTCCACACATAGTTATAACGTATAATTTAATCATTTCGTCATCTAATATTTCAATTAAAAATAGAGTATAAAATTGTTGTCTACTTTATTTAAATCCAATTATATATGTTCTTACTAATTAGCAATTGATTTATAATTGATATTTGAAAACAACCTTTTCAAATTCACTTTAACTAAAGATTTCCTTAAATCACTAATAATCAAGAACACTAGAACATTCTCCCTAATCACTTTAGAATGATGGATCTTTCATTGACTTAATTATCTCCACATAACTTAAACTATATTCAAGTAATATGGTACTCTAAATAGAATAGGTCATAAGTAACATCAGAATATAGTAATCCTTATATTAGATTTAAGTTTAATGACTAAGTATACAACCATCATAATGAAAAAATCCACAAACACACAAATAATGTTTCATTCAAGGCCCTCACAATTGGGTTAGTTTAATAAACTTACTACCTAATAAGCATTAACACGGTTATTTAAGCACTAACACTTTTATTCATTTCTCTAGACCCCACGTTTCAGCGTGACTTTCACAAGACGTTGTTATATATTGTATTGGTCTAAAAGATTGACTATATACATGATAAGGAAGAAATATAATATGTGATAATCTAATTAACGCCCAATTTTAATAAAATAATGATGATGAGTAATTTGAAGATAACATGTATATGAATATCATAATTATTATTTTATCATAATGTTATTTGTAAAATATATTTATCTCATGAACTTTAGCTTATATGTTAGTTAATTAAATAAATAAACATAAGATAAAAATATTTTACATTTATTATGTTACAAAATGAATTGATTGTATGGTATAAACTAATAATTTATTTTTTTTAAACATTATTTATTTGTTTTTCATTTTAAATTAGTTCAAATATGAAATTGAAATCGAGACATTATTTCTTCACTTTCATATACAAAGCAGATATAGAGAGAAGTTGACCTTATATGAATAGAAAGTTTTTTTTTTGATGTAAACTAGAGCTTGCATTAATCAAAGGTGGGGTAATAATCCCAAACCTGAATAGGGGCATACAAATAAGAGTGTCGAGCTAACTGGTGAGCTTCGACATTGTAGTGCCAACTAACCCAGCGCACTGAAAAATCAGTGTGACGCTTGAGAATACTTAAACAATCATCTATAATTTTACCAAAATCAGATAAGTTGTCCATAGGTGATTGAAGGGAGTAAAATACGTCCTGAACATCCACTGCAATAGAGCACGGGCATTATAGGTGTTGAGCAGCCCAAGACAAAAAAGATTGACAAGCGATAACTTATGCTATTTTAGGCTCAAAGACTCCATGGTGCAAACCTGAGATAGCAAACTCAATGGTTCCGGCTCTACTTTTGACTATTGCCCCATACCCACTTTGGTTCAGGTGGGGGAAGGTTGCTGCATCTACAAAGCAACCCCACTGCCATGATGCTCCAGCAGGTGGATCGCTGGCATGAGTGGCGGCCAACGTGGGAGAGTGGCTAGACCTGCAAGAAACAACAGAAATTGGGTTATACAAGCCTCGTGCCGCTGTCCAAGTTTGAAGGAACAAAGCTGCTGTCCCTAGAGCCTGCAAGCAAGGTGTAATCTTGGCTTTCCAAACATGTTTATTACGACAGCACCATAGCTACCATAAAATCATACAAGCACTCCTTATTATATTCACAGGGACTGCCTTGGAAGCATTACAGATACAAGTAAACATGGTCGACTCAAAGGATCTAAAATCCAAGCCAAATTCAGTCCAAACCTCTCTCGCTACAAAACAACCCACAAAGATATGGAAACAGTCTTCATTACCGCCACAATGACCACAACTTGAGTCAATATCGATGCCTTTTCTAAAGAGTCTCTCTTTGGTTGGAAGAATGTCCCTTAAAAGTCTCCGCATGAAAGTTTTAACTTTTGGAGGGATATCTAACGCCCACAAGAACTTCCATATCGCATGGCGCTCATCATAAGGTCCCTTCTCCAAAATAAGGGCTTGGTAGTAACCGAACTTAACAGTATAATGCCCCCGCCTATCATAGTGCCATAGCCATTTATCGGGCCTACTCCGCAGGCCTAATGGGATTGTTAAAATAGAAGTCACATCGTCTTCACAACACACCTCTTTAAGCTTTTCTACATCCCAACCAGTATGCTCCCGATTAAGGAAGTCAGAAATCATCAGAGTATAATTCGAAGGCCCTGGGTCGCCAAGCAATCTAAAATTTGAGTCCCTGGGGATCCACGGGTCCACCCAGAAATTGGTGGACTTCCCATCTCCTATCCGAATTCTGGCCCCTAATTTAAGCACCTCTTTGGCTTGCAAGATACCCCTCCATGTGAAACTTGGGTTAGAGCCCAAACAAGCAGTCATATAGTTCCCTCGAGGAAAGTATTTAGCCTTGAATACCCGAAAAAAGAGAGTGTTGGATTCTGTAAGCAGTCTCCAAC
>JAOSBM010000204.1:10629218-10639832 GCA_027568955.1 Erythroxylum tenue | reverse complement strand
TTGTTACCACCTGCGCGATGCATTCTTCTTGATCAATACCCTAAAAGTGCGACAAGCCGACGATGTTACTCATCCAGTTTTTGTTTTCAGTTTTTATATTACAAATCTCAACCAAACAGGTTTTCGTTTTTTTAGAAAAAAAACAGAAACCAAAAACAAGAAACAGAAACCAAAAATAACAACAAAAAAACAAAAGTGGAACCAAACGGCCCTTAAGTTGATCAATAATTAATAATCCAACAATGTTCAACTTTGCTAAAATATCACACCTATACTCAATGCATGTGACTTATGTAGGATTAATCTATAAATCTTCGGTAAATACCTATAAATTATTACTATCCATAAATGACATCCAACACATGATAAAAAAATTGTAATTATATTTTCATACACAAAAATAAATTAACCTAGAAAGAGTTGCCAAAAAATATCAAAATAAACACGAAATACATTTCTACAGAGATGTTACATGTAATAATGCAATTCCATAATATCATATGTCATAAACAACTATTCTGATAATTTCTAGAATTGTTGACAACATAGTACTTTAAGAGTCAAATACAAATCAATGCAATAAAGGAATTAAATCAGATACCCTTCGCCCCATGCGTAATGGACTAAAATTAAAATTGATCTGTTGCAAATAAAAATATAAAATACAAAAGTAAAATAAGAAACAAGCATTGGTGAATAATTTAAATGAGAACGAATTAGAAACTTCCTCCTTATGCTCTAGTAAAGGGGATTATCAGTCCTCAAGAGGTGTGACTCGATAGTTGAGAATCGGACTTGACTTCAGTTAAGTCCCAGGTTTGATTCAATGCTAATCCCTCTTGTGAAAGTCTAGGGCAGCAGGGATTTTACCTGTAGGTGGAGAACTAGTTGGGTCTTCAATAATAAGATGCGCCTCCTGACTCGCCTGTAGGGTGGTGCGTCAGTTGAATCCTCGAAGAGGTGTGCCTGCTTGGCCTGCTATGAATTTTCCGCAAATCAAAAAAAAAAAAAGAGATTACCAATTATTGAATACAATATATAAAGTTTCAAACAATGTAATACATCAATCTTATAATTATATAAAGGTATGTCATTTATTTGGAGACATGCATTTCTTTTAACAAAAAGGTATTTTGAATTATTAATATGTGAACTTTTGACTTCACATTTTCATCTATCTTTATGATTTTGAGATTGATTCATGGAAACCAGAAGTCAATAAACAAAATGTAGAGGATAAGTATAACGATGGTAAAATTCAGAGTTTCATACATGCATCCACTAAAACAATGAAGACGTGTGGCTATTAAATAGTCATTTCAGTGCAATATACACATCTGTTAAGGGCTTTAGTCGTCGTAATTATCATCATTATTATATCCTGAAAAATTTCGCATTGAAGCAAGATTTGAAGGGTTAGATAGTACGCAGCCTTACTCCTATAATATAGAGAGGTTGTTTTCAGATTGACTCACATATATATGATATATGATAACAAAGATGTAGGGTACTAGCAATAAATCAATAAAGATGAGTAATATCTTGAAATACATTAAAATATTTATACCTGATGTGGCCAATACTCCGCTATTACCTTTCACCTTGCCAAGTTCAGCTTTTCTTGTTACCACCTGCGCGATGCATTCTTCTTGATCAATACCCTAAAAGTGCGACAAGCCGACGATGTTACTCATCCAGCTACCCCCATAGACCATCGATTCTCTCTTATTTAAATAATGTTTAGGATCAAACTAAAATTTAAAAAAATTATAAAATTTGATAAACGGGTAGGAGAATTGGGGTGGGCTTTTAGTGAACTGCTTGTGGTTTGTCATAATAGAAAAGGTTTGACGCGGAAGGTACTAGAAGGCAGAAGCCATCCCCAAGTCCACCAAAGGCAGCCGAGAAAGGTTCCTTCTTTCATTTTTCTTGTTTTAACATTCTTTATATATTCGAGGACGGTGGTCAATTCTCTTAGCTACCAAATATACTCGCCCTCTCTCTCTCTCTCTCTCTCTGTGGGGTGCTCTGAGGTAACTTAACTCTATCACTCGCTCTTTGTGTGTGATTCTTTGGTATCAACTTCCTTCTGGAGGATCAGGTTTTGATTCTTTTATCTGGATCATTCTAAAGTTTTGATCTCTACCACTGTTTCTCATTTGTCCTTACATTCGTCTTCCGGGATTTTTGGTTGATTTGGAGATTTTAGTTCTTTTTCTTTTTCCTTATGTGCCCTTGAGATCTACCTCTTGCTTAGTAGTGACTTGTGGTTTCTTGGAACATCGACCTTTTTTTTTGTCCCCACATTTTGGTTCTTGATTATTGGCAAATCACGTTTTTCTTTTTTAGTTTGAGGTGACTAGGCTGATAATTATGGTATTATGACATAGTTTATAGTTGTTTGTGTACGTAGTGAAATGAACTTAACTGCAGTTTTTGATTTGTCTGGGAATTGGAGATAAGAGGAAAGATACCAGGAAAAGATAAAATATTCGAGAATATGGGTGAAAGATAAGTAAAGAAAGAACCTTTGGGTGATGCCGTTCTTATTTGTTAGTTCCTGTAAATTAATTTAAATTCTTTTCAGATGACAAACAAATGTACCCACTTCTTCCGCCAGTTATGTTTGTAATCACTTCAATTGTATTTTTACGCTTTATTTTTTCCTCTTTTGCCAGAATATTTAGTCTCAAGTTTTAGCACTTGTTCTCTTTAGATCACGGAACCAATGGTGAAGGCAGTTGCTGTTCTCAGCAGTAGCGAGGGTGTTAGTGGGACTATCTTCTTTACCCAGGAAGGAGATGGTAAGCTGATAATGTGATAAACTCTATTACTAATTTGTTCTGCAAGTTTCTGATGAAAGAAGCTTTCTAATCCTTTCTTCATCAGGGAAAACCACTGTAACCGGAACTGTCTCTGGCCTGAAATCAGGGCTCCATGGGTTCCATGTTCATGCTCTTGGAGACACAACAAATGGTTGCATGTCAACTGGTATTATGCAGCGACTGGAATGCTTTCCTTCTATATCTGATTAACCTTCTGTAAAAGCTTTGGTTCTCAAGGCTTTGGCAATGGTTTGCAGGACCACATTTCAACCCAGTTGGTAAAGAACATGGTGCGCCTATAGATGCAAATCGACATGCTGGTGATTTAGGAAATATTACAGTGGGTGATGATGGTATGTTTTCATGTTATTATAAGCAGTTTCTGGAGTGGCCGTGCAATTACTTGACAAGCACTGTCAGAGCAAGCCTGATAACATGAAAATGACAAATAAAAAGTGACTAAAACCTTGGTGTTTTGGTGTATCTTAGAATTATACATCTGAACGTTCTTAGGCTGGTCTGGTATTGAGTATTTTTGGTTTTAGGTATAATGAAAACCCAGTGGCAGAACCATCCAAGTTCTGCCCCTGATTCCTGAGCGAATATACTCCATTTATTGTCAGTTAATGCTTACTAGAAAGTATTTTTAAGTTTTTCATTATGCTTGTTTTGTATGTACAGGCACTGCAACTTTCACCATTATTGACGAGCAGATTCCTCTGACCGGACCAAATTCAATTATTGGAAGAGCGGTTGTTGTTCATGCTGATCCTGATGATCTCGGAAAGGGTAACTTTGCTGTGCTCTCAAGTCTGAGGCTCTTGTTTTAAATCACTGCTGCTCTATTGTGTGTTCTGTATTGATGAATGGATTGTTAATTGTAAATTATTTTAGAATATATCTTTTTCTAAGGGAACAAGGACTTTTGTGATAGACTTGCTTTGTGTTGATAGTTCCTGCATGTGTAGAGTGATTGTCTTCCGAGTTAATTGTGATCCTGAGTCGTAAAGAAGTAATTAATTGTGTGCATCTAGGTGTTGTTATACTCCTAGCAACAAGGTGAACTTGTTGGCATGTGGTTGTGTGTTGAGAAGCTATTCTTGCATGTATACTAATCTTGCGATGCTTTTGTGTATGCAGGAGGACATGAACTTAGCAAAACGACTGGAAATGCCGGTGGAAGAGTTGCATGTGGTAAGTTGATGAATGGATGATCGAAGTTTTTATCATTTGAATCCGAGCCAAAAATTTCTTACTCCCCTACCAAAGGAAATGGTCAATAACTGGATCATAATCTTTTCTTAAACTACACTAAGTGCTTGATATTATGATCCTAAAAGTTGAGTGTCATCATAAAGCATATTTTTGTGCCTTTGATGGGGGGTCATGGGTATGTTGTTCATCCAATGATATAATGAATTCATCCGGCTGCAGGTATCATCGGCTTGCAAGGATGATTTGAGAATTTGTGACCCTCATAATAAGCCAATGCTGTTGGAGTATGTATCTTCTGATTAGCTTGCAGGAATGGAACGAGGAGGCGTTAAACTTGCCCTAATCCTAATAAACACATATATCTGCTTTTGGTTGTGATGCTTTTGTTATCTATAATCGTGTTGTCTGTTTTCTGTACCTTGTTGACCTCTTACTCTATGTCATCTTAAAAAGAATTTTTGGGTATGCCACTTGCATTTCCTTTTCTTCTAACCGTTTATGTTGTAGAAGTCATTAGAAAGCTTGGTGAAGTTTGGCTCATAAGGGAGTTGGCTTACAATATCTAGTACTATAAAACAAAAATTAGCATAAATTTAATATTTTGCTAATTCAGTATATTCTAAACATTTATCTTCGTTATAATTTGCAAGAAGAAAAAAAAGGCGATACAAATGGATTGTTTTGTATTCTTGTAGGAGTATGAAACAATCTATCATTTTCGTTAGTTCTATGAGATAAATTTGTTTAAGCATGGTTGAAATCTTGGGTACTAATTCTCTCAAAAGTCGTAAAAATTAATTATATTTCAAAACTGAAAATGGCTGTTAGAAAACACTAAATCTATATATTTAGCCACCAAATACATTTGTATGACATGTTAGAAAGTACTTCAACTTTTCCACAAACATTGTAGTTCCACTCAGACTGGCTACGAGTCTATGTAGTTGTTTCCACTCCTTTAACGAAAAGGGCAAAAGAGAAGGAAAGTATTTAGTCAATGGACCATCTAAAATTCTTAAACAATCTTTGTGCTTACAATGTATATTTTAGTTAGTATATTAATATTATGACTATATTATTGCTATTTTTTTTTATCATATACGTTGTAATGGTTTATTCTTACAAGGTATTACCTAAAATTTGTTTTATTTCATTTTAGAATGTTTCATTAACGTAATTTAGATAATATGATGTTGGATTTTAAGAAGTTCAGATAAATTATGGATAGTCTAGCTAACAATACCAACAACAACAATAACAAGAATAACTAAGTGAAAATCTCACAAATACATAGGTTTGGGAAGGTCCAGTAATATGTAATCTTATCCTTAACTAATGGAGAGACTATTTTTGAATAACTTATATCAAAAATAAATAAATAAATGAATACATAAATATACGAAATAAAAATAATATATTAATATAATAAATATATAATTAATAATTAACATAAATTATAAATAATTATAAATAAATAAATAATATGAAATAAGTAATATAATAATAATAATAATAATAATAAAGATTAATTAGGGAAAAAAACTTGGGATAAATTTCTAAGAGATAAGTACTACATATTTAAAAGCTTAGATTACCTATAAGAAGAAAATGCTAAAAGCCCTAAGATAAAACAAGGATATTTTTATAAGAGATTATTTATCTATATTATAGTATGTCAAAGTTTTTTTTTATCGTATTTACCAAAAAACAGATTTTTATTGTAGTTTATGTTCTCGGTAAGTTTTAACAGTGTCATATCATTCTTGACCACCTCTTCTCAATTCTTCTTAGGCCTTCCTTTTTTTTTGTTACGGTCTATAAGTACAATATTCTCGCATCTTTTCACTGGAGCGTCTGAGTGTCTTCTCTTAATATGTTCAAACTACCTAAGCCTTGTCTTTGTTAATATTTTAATAATATTAGCTACCTTTAATTTGTCTCTTACTATTATATTCCTAACCTTGTCTCTTTTAGTAAGGTTGCACATCCAACGAAACATTCTCATCTCCGTCACTATTAACTTTATGACTATACACTTATTTGATGGATCAACAGTCTACCCCATAGAGCATAGCTGACCTAATTACTAAGCGATAAAATTTACCTTTATTGAGTGGTATCTTTTTATCACATAAAACTCTCGATGCATTTATTCATTTAAGTTACCGTGATCTGATTCGGTGAACTATATCTTAATCAATCTCTCCATTGCTTTGAATGATAAATTCTAGATCCTTAAAGCACTCCTTTTATGGTATAACTTCTGAATCAATCTTTACCTACATATCAGTAGCCACCTTATACCTTGAAAAGTTACACTCTACGTCCTCAGTCTTAGTCCTACTCAATCTAAAGTCCTTCAACTTTAACGTATCCCTCCAAAGTTTAAGTTTGACATTGACACCTTTTTGTCTCATCAACTAAAACAATGTCATTAGCGAATAACACTCCAAGGCACATCTTCTTAGATATTCTTGGTGAGTCCATCAATCACTAATGCAAATACAAAGGGGCTCAAAGAGGAGTCTTAGTGTAGCTCAATATAGATAGAAAAATGCTTTGTATCTTTTCCTATTGTCCTTACTTTAACTTTTACACCTTTATACATATCCCTAATAACATGTGTATAAGTTACAGGAACTCTCTTAACTTTTAAACACTTTCAATGATTTTCCTATATACCCTATCATATGTCTTCTCTAAATTAATAAAAACTATGTGTAGGTTACTCTGTCTTTCATTGCAATATTCTATTAATCTTCTAAGGAGATGTAAAGCTTGTATCGTAAACTTTCCTAAAATGAAGTTAAACTGACTTTTAGAGATAGAAGCATCATTTCTCACTTTCTTCTCAATCACCTTCTCCCATAACTTCATAGTATTACTAAGTAATTTGATGATTCTATAGTTGTTACAGCTTTGCATGTCCCTTTTTTTTATTGTATAAAGGAATTATTAAATCTCCACTCATCTGACATTTAGGCAAACTTAAGGATCACATTAAAAAGCCTGGCTAGCCAAGCAATACCCTCTTTACTTAAGCTTTTCCACACCTCTATGCGTATTTCATCAGGCTCTACTGCCCTTCCACTCTTTATCTTCCTCAACGTTTTTTTTTAATTTCTTCCCTTATAATCTGTCAACAATAAGTAAAGTTATGAAACCTCTCAGACATGCTAAGGTAACCTAAATAGATGTTAACCTCTATGGTGCTATATAATAGAGCTTTATAGACAGCCTTCTAAATCTTAACTTTTTCTTGTGTATCTTTATATCACTATCAAGATTCCCTCTTGCTACCCTAAGTCCCTTAAAAACACCCAAGGTCTCTATAGTTGTATTTCTTAAAAGATTTACAACTCTCTCCTACATCTAGTAAGCATATCCTGTCAATTTCTATTCTTTTCCATATATTACTCTATTCTTAAATTTTTCATCTTATCCCTTTTCAAATTTCACCATCTAACTCTGGTGCACCTCTTAAGACTTCTCTTCTTCCTCTAACCCTCAATAATAAGATCCAAAACTAACAATCTGTGTTAGGTTGAGAAGCAAACATCAGGTATCAATTTGCAATCCTTGCAACTAGGTTGATCACTCTGTCTTATAAGGAAGTAGTCAATTTGATTTTTCGTAATTCTGTTCTTAAAAGTCACCGGTGCTCCTTTTTTTTTAAAAAAAAGTGTTGACTATCACTAACTTAAATGCTACCTTGAAATCTAGCAAAGAGGTCCCGCTAACATTCCTTTTACTGTACCAGAAACCTCCATGATTATCCATCCAAGGTTGCTCCTATATGATCATTAAAGTCTCCTCCTAGGTATTTACTTAATCACCTCATCTAGGTCTTCCTAGAAATGACAATTAAGTAATTCGTCCTACCCTACTTGAGGTTCATAAACACACACCACATTTATAACAATACCCTTTGCCATAATCTTTGAGGACATAATCCTATCGTTAGTCCTTTTTAACCCACAACATGTATGCATTCTTTGACAACTAAGATACCTACGTTATTATATCATCTCAAACACCCTAAATGCCAAAGTTTGAATTCATTAATCTCTTTTGCTTTAGCCTCGCCCATCTTGTCTCCTGGACGCACGCTATGTGAATCTTATATCATATTGATTGACAATGTAATTTGTAGGTCAATAACCTTAAATGATAAGTAGATTCAATTGTTAAAGGAATCTTTAAGTGCCTAGATTTGTAACTCTTCATTGATACATTTACCTAATGATTTGATCAAAAGCTCTTAAGGTGTGTAAAGAAAACCACAGAATCTGGGAGGGAATAGATGAGCGTTCATCTTTACCCAACCAAAGGGAGGTTTAGACCAATGAGAATTAGATAAAACTGTTGTCATGACTAATCTCTATATAAGGATCAAACATCTTGCTCCCACTCCTCAAGAATATTACTAGCTCCATTATAAATGGCGTTGGGCACAACACAAACTTTGAAGCCATGATTAACAACATGACACTCGACAAACTTTCTTCACACAAGACAGAGGGATCTTGTGCTATCTTTCCATTCAATAGATTTAGAAATTTTTGCAAATGTTTTTTTTGAATATTCATTTCCCTACTTCCACTTTTTTAATCCATATATTTGTTTTAAGATTAGATTGTTAAGATCTCTTTTTGGAATTATATTTCTTATATTTTGTGTTTTTTTATAGTTATAATTGAGGAATGCGATGATTGTATAATTTTTAGAGATATTCAACTGGACGCTGTCAATTAAAATTGGAAAACATTATATTATGCATTAAATATGTTTTCTAATGTTTCTATTTTTAATATGAGTCAATTTATTGTTTGAGATAAAAGATATTTAAGTAATTTAAGAAAATTTTTGTAATAATTTTCAATTTTTTATAAAAATTCTTTTTAAAACTTTTAGTTTAAAAAATAATAATAAAACACTAGTGACATAAATATCACAAGTCAAGTATCGCTGACATAATAACTTATCTCTTAAACTCTATCTAAACTAATTAAACTTCATTAAAATTAATAATTTAAAATAATTATAACAAAATATTAATTTAATTAATTCAATTAAAATTTATATCAGAAATATTTGAATGGTATCTTTATAATGTTTAAGCTGCGTATCTTTCACCAAATGAATTATTTTAGAAAATAAAAAATTATAAATAAACTTTTTTAAAAATTTTAGAAGAGATTTTT
This sequence comes from Erythroxylum tenue, assembly GCA_027568955.1. Classification (NCBI taxonomy): domain Eukaryota; kingdom Viridiplantae; phylum Streptophyta; class Magnoliopsida; order Malpighiales; family Erythroxylaceae; genus Erythroxylum; species Erythroxylum tenue. The sequence continues at coordinate 10,630,588 of JAOSBM010000204.1, read as the reverse complement.
ATAAAGTTAAATTCTAAAAAGTGCTTGTGTGCTCAACCCTATTATTTATGTTTATTTCCATACAAAATTGGGTTTGAATGTCAACCGACTTTTATCTAGCTCAAGCTAAGGCTTAACAAAATTGGGTTTGAATGTTTATTTCTCGGCTAGCTATCAAGAACCGATTGAGGATTAACTGAAGACGATTTAGGCTGAATGAAACTGAGTGTTTATGTCAAAATGCTGAGAGGATCCAAATCACTTGTTTTTTTTTTTAATTGTACTTATTCTAAAGCCGCAGGGAGCAGACTTCAACATATGCTGGAAATATCTAACCCGACTTATGAATGTGAGCTTACCTTGAGCCCGTTCATTAACTATTCCTGTATGCTTTGTTACATAAAGTGGCATTCCTTACTGATATTTACATGATATGGAAAGAAAGAAATATTCGAATTTATAAGCACATGGAGGTAACAAAAAATAAGCTAGCTGATACTATCGTGAATTGCATCAGAGCTGCGATCCTACCTAACAATGCCGGCCATGTTCTCACTGATAATGTGAAGGAGCAATGGTATATGTGAAGGGCTAGTGATAGTGTTGTCGTGACCCCTGATGTGTTGTCTTAAAAGCTGGACAGTAAATTCTCTTTCAATTTTCCAAACTGTGTACTATCTTTGCTATAGATATAATATATTATTCATTCATTTCCCCGAAAAAAAAAAAGAACGGATCTGACTACCAATCTGATGTAAAAATAACACTAAGCAATGTTACATAAATCATAACTTTGACGTTTCAATAAGACATCCAGAACACGAAGTTAAGAATCATCACCTAAATCTTTTTAGCAACTAAAATGCTTGCCCATACATGCACCATATTTCCAAGACATATCACATAGCTGCATGTGATTGTGTCGTATCAATTGCATTGTGATGCAAAAGATCAAGGTCAGAGAAGTCAAAATCTGCTCTTCTAGGCGCAATTTTCACTAAGACGTTTATCAGGCCTTTATACGAACCACAAACGAACCTGTAAACAGATTTGCAAGTACAATAACAACAACAATGGTCAGATATCAATTAAAAAGTTCTCCCTAAATGCTATCACAGAAATGAGAAAGCACCAACTTTTTAACTACATCTCAGGCATTCCTCCTGAGCAGAATAATGAATATAAAAGTGAGCAGGACTCTCTAAATCTTACGATCTCAGTTTATGCATGAGCCAAACTCAATCAGAAACTGTTGAGACTAGGTTCCAGTAGGTTCCAGAAGAAATATAGAAATTAGAGGGGGAATACGAAATAGGGTAATACAGGTATTATGGGAGGGGTTGTGAGGAGTGAGTCACGTGAGGGTTAGTTAGGAGCAGGGAATAAAAGGG
>JAOSBM010000204.1:10606938-10621750 GCA_027568955.1 Erythroxylum tenue | reverse complement strand
TTCTAAGAAGAGCCTTACAGTTGAATAGATTAGGGAAGGAACCCACGAATCAAAAGATTAGATTTTGGAAGGAACCCTCAAATCAAACAGAAGAAACCCACGAATCAAAAGAAATGGAAGCAACGATGGAGAGAAAAATTACCTCTGGATCTCGCAGTCTCTAGCAGATTTGGCTATGCAAGGAAGAGGGTATAGTGAGCCGTAAAGAAGAGCAACGAAGGGGTTAAAAGATTGGACGCAGAGCAGAAGCAGAGAGAGGAGAGGATGTTATAAACGTAAGTGACGCAAATGTGCATAAGTGACGCAAATTTTATCTACCCGAAAAAGCTCAAATTTTGGGCTTTTCTAAAAAGCTTCAAATTTTAGCTTTTGAAAAAGCTGTATTTTGACTTTTTCAAAATCTATTTCTATTTGAAAAGTGCTTTTGAAGTTTGCAGCCAAACACCCATTTTTTCCTGAAAATAGCTTTTGCGGTGAAAAAAAGTACTTTTGGAGTCTCCAAAAGCTGAACCAAACAGACACTTAATATAAATAAAATCTAGGTTATTTACATTAAGGGGGAAAAACAATGATTTGACACTCCTACTTGTATTGGAGATTTGTCCATCTCGAACAGGACTACTTCAACAATAATATCTTCATTCGTTTACTTTCTATTCGTTTGCCATCCAAAATATTACAACACTACATCATAAGATTTTTGGGAAGAAGAAGCATTGAGATAAATTTGCGTTTTAAGAATAGAGTCAGTTTAAAATCAAATACCTTTCATCGTTTGTTGACATAAACATGAAATAGATGTTGGACTCTCTTTACTTTCTCGTAAAATTTCTCACGCTGTTTCTACAAATGAGTTGTGTACATTTACTTCAATTCTACTCATTGCATGCCCCGTGTTTGCATTGCAATAAGCTGGTACATGCCCCCTGAGAGTATAACGATAATTCTCCGTTTGAAGCGCCAGCCAACCATCTATAAGTTAAAGCTCGGATACTAGTTACAATCATCTCATCTGGACTTTGGCTTTCTCTGCACAAATGATGGTCTTGTTGAGGGTGGAAATATAACCTCATACACGTTGCTCAAAAGCCCCTTATCATACTGATTTTTCATAGAAACTTGAGGATTTTCTAAGGGGGATCTGCGGCAAAAAGCTTTGGATTTGCTCTCTGGAGGCTTTGATTCTCTGCTCAACCCGCTCATACTTGCTTTGAGTGCAGCTGCACTAGTTCTTGCTTCATTCATCTTCTTTTGTAAGCTTGTGTAATCTTGCCACTTGAACGTCTGTATTTTTGAGGTTTATATGGAGGGGAAATACACACAAAATAAGCAAATAAGCAACTATTGTGGGTCTCAGTAATGAAGTGAATTTACAGTCAGAGGCACATACAGAAGGCACAAATTATAGCTGCAGCAACAGCAAACTGACAGCATATGCTTGTAGAGCACCAGAATGATAACTTTTAAAAGAAAGTTGCATATAAAATCTATACTTCTAAGAAGCAAACAATGTAAAGTTCAACCGACCACATGGAGATATTTACAACCTTACTTATATCAACATAAGATGTTGCTACATCTGGGAACATCATCATCAACATTTGCCTGGGTTAGGAATCACAAGATCGGTTTTTGAGTAGTTTCTAAAAAATTTCATGCTTTCTAAATTATCCAAACAAAATATCAGTTGAAATTATGGGTATAGCCAATGTTATCGAACCCGTGTGGAATAGATGCAGATGTCTAGCCACAGTTCTTGATATTTCATGCGTTGATTTTTCATTTTCCTTTCTAAAATATCAATCACTTGTCTAATTCTTTGGTTAGAGCTCGAAAAATAGCTCAGCAATGCAACAAAAATCAGGATTGTAGACCTCTCATCTCCAGAGCACCAATGCTCAATTTAAACCATAGACTAAAATCTAAGAATGCCACGTCTATTATTGGTCATATACTGCCAGGACACATTTGCAATTAAAACACAGCAATGACTGAGAGTAGGTTAAGCAAACCCAACCTCGTTTGTTGTTGTGTTTGTAAGGCAGAGATGTGCGTGGTATCCAAAGAACCCCACCAATAATAGAGATACAATGGCCAGAAATACCATAAGAAGTATCTGAGTGTTATATGAGCCCAACAGCCACTGTAAGAACCAATAGCCATTAATCCAAGTAGTATGCAAAAAGAGGTCATCAAAGTCAGAGCGGAACCAACACTGGGAATTCTTTCAGTGTACCCACCTGTGAAATATGGGGAGCTAAACCAAGAAAAGAATTTTCAACACCATAGTAAACTGGATAAGACAAAAGAGCACGTCATCCTCACATTCCTACGACCATAAGAAAATTGGTAGACATAGTAGAACGTCTTACATATAAGTTGACTTTACCTGTTAAAATATACACCACTCTTAATTCCTTCAATCGGCCAGCAAGAACCAATCCAAGGCCAATTGTTCCATACACACACAGAAAAAAATGCCTGGGAAGAGTGACAATTTTTTTATGCCAGAAAAAAAAGACAAATGGATAAGAGAATCAGAAGACACACTCAGCTTATCAAATATCAGACAAAAATTGGGATGACCATTACCAAATTTCAAGCCAATGATTAAAGCTGGTAAACACAGCAAATTTAAAAATTCAACTTTATCATGAAGTAATTGCTCAAATTTGAAAATTGAAAGATGTAAACTTTCCTTAATATCATGTCCATACATTCATTTAGCATGATAACAGGTCAAGGAAATTCCCATCTTACAAGAATGTACAGACAAAATCTAACCCAAATTTCAAGATCAACATTCACATCATTAATCATCATTCCATAAAATAAATATCAACTTGATCCTCATTATTCTAAAATTACAAAGACGATTCATTATAAAAGAAACTATAAGAACAAATTTTGCTTGAAAAAGGTTTATAAGTTGGCCTAGCACAAGCAGCATTTGTTGGTCGCAATAATGATATACACCTTTAAATGCCTATATAGAGTTGACACAACACTCACCACAAAAGAAATGCCAAGAAGTATCGGGTATTTCTCTCCCCTATACAATTATTCTGCAATGATGAAACAACTTTAAGAGGAAATGAAGAGGACATGTTCCAGAATTCACCAAAAACAAGAAGTAATCAAAATTGTCAAATAAGACATATGAGGTGAAAATAAAAAAGAAAATGGAATGCAAACCATCCATCCGCAATGATGGTCAAAACGGGCAACACAGCGGTCACATATGCTGCAGTGCTTGGACCTAGCAGGTCTTCATAACAAGAATAGTACATTACAACAGTTGAATAATAAAAGCTTAGAGCAGGTCTTTGATGTAAAATCAAATTACTCACTTAGGAATTTTGCAAGTAGAACATTCTTTCTCTTTATATATGATATTGTCATAGGGATAGGCAGAGAGAAATTCTGAAACATTCTCAGCCTTCACAGTTCCTGGATCAGAAAAGCTTGTCAATAGAAAGAGTAGAACACCAACACCAACTGCCAGCATGCTTGTGTATCTGAAAGAATATAGAACAACTGAATGAAGCTTGAAATGCAATCACAGGAAGGAACTAATTTGCTTTCAAAATGAAATTTCTATTATTGGCACATACATGTGAACGTCACTTAAATAATACCCAGGAATATAGCTGAAGGATGATTTGGCAACAAAGTAATAAGTTCCTCCGAGAATTGCTAAATATATAATCTGCAATTACACAGCAGTGTTATATCTAAGATATATTTGTTTTAATAAAAGACTGGCAGCACTTAAAATTTGGATTAGCTGTGATTCTTAACAAACATATCCATTTCTCTAAGGAAATCTAACAAGACGCCAACAGCCAAAATATACGTTCTTTCATTCCAGTCACCTCGGTTAAATCTTAAATTCAAGGATCGCTACATGTTTGCAGAAATCAGAGCTCCCTTAGCATAACTGCATAATAATTTCATTCTACTGTCGCAATTTATGCATTCCTTGATATCCCAGTTACTATGGTTTCTCCTAACTTACATTTTAACTCATAAGTTGCAACTCCATCCTTCACAGGCTCATAGACCTTATTAAGCGGAAAGCTTTCTGCAAACTGGTTGCATATGTAGCTCTTCTTACTTTTCATTTAAATAGTATAATACAAACTAGGGGGATAGTTAAGTTGAGCAAATACAATTTCTAATAAGCATCTGACTCTCCAAAGAAGCATAAAGGCACTCATTTGAAAGGACAGAAGCGCTAAGTACATATAATTGTCTATATTGTATACAAAGAACTCGAAGATAGAGAAACTAAACATGCAACTTAAAAAAAAAAGGAAAAAAAAGATCGCCCCTAACGCGGAAACACAATCCAATCCACAGCCAGTACGACGGCACGCATGAGCAATCAAACTAACTGCTTTCGTAGTCACACGAAAGCACTACCACCCACTTCGCTGCCATTCATGTCATGACAATCAAGCCATACGCAGTTAGACAAAAGTACCTGTAATATAGGATTAGGTCGATCACAACAGAACTGCTCGATAGATACAATAACACTGGTGCCCTTATTCCCAAAAACAGTCCCAACAAACCTCCTGACCAAAGAAAACTCAACAATTACACAAATAGTGCCTAATCAGACACCCAAGACAGCAAAAGAATCGAAAAATTGTGTACAAGTGTGTGCACAGGAAATTGGGAGATTGAAGAAATACAGGAAGTAATCGTAAGCGCCAAAGGTGAGAAAGTAATGGAGGCGCTCAATGGGAGTGCCTTGAAAGATAGGCCATTGACCGCACAGAAAAGAGATCGTCACTAGAATGGTGAGCAGACCATGGCATATGAGAATCCACTGTACGGCCATTCTGAGAAAGTGAAAAGGAGAGAAAAAGATAGGGACTTCTGGATTCAGAATCGGATCCTATGTGGGAAAGATTGGACCTTTGAGTTTTGGTGCATTTTTTATCAGTTTCAGAGAGGTCAGGGTTTGACCTTACGATGGGATGTTTTCCAATTTCTGTTCTCCTTACACCTTATTTCTATAATATTTGCAAATATTAGACTATCAGTTTTGTAATTGTTCTTTTCTTCCCGTCTTTTCATGTGTATTTGAACTAGGAAAAGAAATAAGAGTTTATAGTTCTGTTCCCTTCTTTGGTATATGGATTAATAGATTATATGCAGTTCAATCAGTCAACTGAATAAACACACGCTTGTGGTCAACTTCATCAGTTTCCGGATGTTTCATTTTTAGATTAGATCCATTTTGAGAGTTTATTTTACTTCATTTATTTTAAAAAATAAATGGGACATGAAATGCAGATTTTCAATAAAACCGACTAGACTTCCAATGGAATGCACATTAATATATTTAGTATATCACATAATAGAAATGGCAATCTTTTCAATCCCTTAGATTGAGTGTCCCAAATGCCACTAGAATCATTCATAGACCTAATCATATTCATACCAGGAGAAACAGCTTCACATCTGATCTGACCCTAGGTATACGTTAGTGTTGCAGACCATATCTTCGGATGGCTGGAAAACTCAGAGCAAGTAGAAACGAAACCTAGCCTTGGTTCTTCAGAATGGTTCGTATGAGCTGTTTGCATCTATTGAGCCCTTCTCCTTATTGTCCTTTCCTATTTCAATAATTCATTACATATATGTTGATGTACAAAATCTAACAGGATGGATATCACCAAGTAAGGGGCAAATTAATCTCACAAAAGACTGAATGCGAATGAACAAACTGCTGGTGATGTACAACTAGATATCCTCATAATTTATGTTGTCCTCTATGACACCAATGCAATCTCCCACAGATCTTCCCAGGGACATTGCCTCTGCAAGTTTAACGCGGGCTTCTTCATGACGTCGCAGAATTAGGATTGTATTCAGCACAGACCATCTAACTTGAGAATCTGCTTTTTTCTGTGTGAAGCCTAAGCTTTTGAGTAGCATATCCAACTGTACAATTTGCAGAAACAAATTTCAAATTGGTAACAACAAAATTGCACATTTCCAACTAGCTATGCATGATATAACCTTTCTTTTCATGAAAGGGGGGCCAAAAATTGAACAAAGAAATTGCACAAACCTTATTTATATCAGCAATCCCACCCTCAGCATAGCCATATAATAAGTATTCAGTAGATACACCAGCCAACGCAATGCATGAGAATCTGTTCAATGTCTAACAAAAATATAGTCTGGACATAAGAATTTCTCACTGTCAAGGATCTTGATTTTAGTAAAGCATCGCATAAATTTAAGGACTGAGCATACCAAAGCTGATAGTTTTCCTGAATTAACCTGCAGCACATGCAAAATATAAACCATTAGTTTCTAACCGGAATCATACCAGCTTAGCAACAAGGTAATATGGTCACTTTCATCAGCAAGAAAGCTATTGTCCATATATCAATGTGACGACAAGTTTTTGCACTCTAATCAATGATGAAACCCGTGTGTGAAACATCACAAACTTTGTTACTCCCCATCTCGGGTCCTTTGCCCTTTCAAGCCAAAACTAAACTTTACAAATATTCACATAGTCTATATTTTTGCTAGTTAGTTACTGGTTTTGGCATAAAGCAGCAAATGATGAATAAATACTATACCAGACATAAGACAGCTCTTTTTCCCTTGTTTGTGGTCTGAATTTGCAATCTTGGTGCCCATTTACACATATAGTTTCAACTTTTCAGGCTTTGATGGGTTTGTTAAACAGGTCATCAAAACATCAAGTATAGAACTTCTCTAGACTCGGTCATGCAACAAAAGAAATTCATTTACAGGAACAGAAAGAGCTCCTGGCTCCAAGATATAAATTATCCAGATTCCTTGAAATTTTCTTATGCAATTGCCACAGAAAGTCCAAGCATCAATAATACCAACTACTGTTATACTTGACTGCTATAAGCAAAACCAACCCAATCGCATAAAACAGCAAAGTAGAGTATTGGAAGGTGGAGCAGCTTAAAATAACAAATTATAACTTGGATAGATTTAAAAAGCCTACTTCTTCAAGAAACTCAAAATCAACAAAAGCAGTCCCAGCTTGAACATTCAGAGATCCTTCCTTTTTCAGAGCTTCCAAACTGGTTAAAGTGTAGCCCTTTGGTAGAATGCCTACCAAGTAGGCGATTAGGAAATGGCCAGCTTCATGCTGCACTTGAAGAAAGGAAAAAGAAGAGAAGTTATCTTCATAACTTCGAACCTTTAGATCAAGACTAATCAGAGGACATTGATCACTCCAGATTCCAAGTCTCTTTGGAAATTTAGGGTATCATGGAGTATGAATAGCGCATTGCTCCTAAAGAACAGATATTTGACCAACTTAAAATGCACTGAAAAATACACAGCCATGCCAGCCTCTTGCTTCATGTGCATTACGTGAAGCACTTGAAGCAAGATTACTACTGTTATGTGTGATTTTGGTTGGGGCTGTTATTCTTACTTGAATGACCCTATTATGGTACTTCTGGCTGAAGGCATGACCGATTGTATCAAGAACCAAGCTACCAACTCCTCCATTAAAAGAGACCTATAAAACCAACTACATGAGACAGTAGCAAATTAACTAAGAGCAACTAACCAATCCAGTCTACTTAAGCCGATTTTCTGGAATCAACCCAAGTAGAGCATTCAATCAATATTGAGAAAATGAAATAGAACAGAAACCAATTGTAAAAAGTACGAGGCAAAACCTTCACATAATAGAGAAAGACAGAAATCTCGAAGCATCTTTAAATAGAAAACAATCAAAAACTAGACCTGTTAGCTTAGATAATCCTGGGGAAAGGAAAACAAACTAAATCCATAATGTAAAGAAATGATAGCTGCCAATTTTAAAGATGCAAACTGAATGTCCTAAACCTGCATGCAGTCACAGATAAGGAATGAGGAAAGCTTCTTGAGACTGCTAGAGAACCAGAAAGAACTTACCGAATCCCATGTCCATAGAAACAACATACCCAAAGAAATATAGAGAATATGTTGCGGAGTAAGGTCAGATGCCTTCCAGACAGCAATTCCACCTAAAAGAGCAGCAAGCTGCAGATTTCTTTCAATGGAGCCAAGGGTAGCATCTACAGGAGACAAAAGAGAAACAGTCTCTATCCCATTTAGCTTCAGTTCATCTAATGTGTAAAGCCTTTGTGGTACCTACAGTATATCCAGGATTCACACTAACGACATTGTCAGAAAACCACGGAAAAGTCAGAATGCAAACCTGCCTTGCAGCACCAAAACATCTGAGGCCTTCCGGCTTCCCTTGCAAGTCCTTGACAAGAGCAAGTGCTGTTCTCTCATCTCCCTTGCTTAGCTCCTTGTCCACTTGCTCCAATGCTCGTTTACCGGACCCAACAACTGAAGAATAAACAACTCTATGAAACACAAAATTCAATCTCGGACATGAAACTAAGCCTAGGTTGTAACATCCCCCTACACCCTTCATCGATAGAACAGAACCTCAATGCCCAGACCTTTAATTCAATTTAGGCTCGCTTCATTATCCATCCCATGTTTCTGAACCCAACCAAGTGCATAAATCTTCAACCACATAAAGAGGATAACACTTGCTAAACGACGACGTTCAACCTTTTGGTATTTTCCCATGCTACCTATGGCCGAAAGGTAACATTTTCTAGGCAACCAAACAAGGGTGACGCACAAAGATATGAAGTTTTTGTCTGGGCTCTGGCAAACCGGAGTTTTAACTGCAACGATCCAAAATCGCTAAGAAGCCATCTAGCTCTATAGAAAGTTGATAAGCATCTCTCTAACGGCAGTTCCAAGAGCTCTGCAAGTTCGCAGGTATATCTACCGCCGGAGTTTGGATTCCGACGGCTGGGGTCAAGTGCGCTTAAAGTGGATCCATTTTATTCGGAAGCAGCAATCCTATGGCATTTTGCAGTTTCCACCATAATATAGAGTGGGAGTTGAGTTAGTTCAGAATTTAGCGGGAATGAGCTAAGTTTAGTAGTTGAAACAAACATACTATCGTGGGGAAATCTTTGTTTTGATCTTTGGCACAAACAGGGCTATTAGCAATGGAAGAAGTAGTCATTTATTTGACGGAAAGGGGATGGGGCGTGGGACAGATTCATCATCTCTTCTTCCACTGATTGGTTGGGTTCTGGATTCAATACTAATCCAGCCCTCTGTATCTCTTGCGGCTACAAGTTGTATGAATTTAAACCCCGGATTTGGAGTATAATAGCAACCTATAAGTCTTGTTCGAGAAACACATTAACTGGAGTATCCACACAGAGTAAGCTGGTCTGTATCACTTTGGACTTGTAATAATGCAAACAAGTGTAATATGACAACATCAGTTTTCCTGTTATTGTTTGGATACTCAAAAGAGATGCTAAAAACGTTCAACACATCCCTCGCTGCCTGGGAATAGAAGCCTTTCGGGAAAAAGAAAGAGAGATTCTCTCCTCACTTTTCTGAAATATAGTAAAAAGAAAGTTTGATCGGGCCCAAATAAATCTTTCGTTTTGAACAGACAAATTTAGACCAAGCCCACTCCCCGATTTCTTATGGGCAAAGCAAAATGCCAATGGGGCTTATGATCGATAGCTGACTTCTGACTCTGAGCGACAAACTTGAAGGAAAATGAATTTAAGAGAAATGATAAGCCACCTCAATCCGACAACTGTTCGCAAGATGTTGACCCCACACCCAGTACGTATCAACTTCTTGGACAGTGACTTGAGATTAAAAGTAGCCAATAGTGCTTCAAGTTCTCTATCTTTCTATGGTTCCGTATACTCGTATTTATGCATGACGACAAACACATCTCTTTCTTTTAGACTTATATGGCATTATATACTTCTTTCATGTTTTATAAACAAAAACATAAAGTTGTAATTCAATGCTTTAAGAGGAAAATAAACATGTAAAAATAAGAATGGATATTATACGTTGAAAGGAAAAAAACGTATGTTCTTTAAAAGGAGAAGAAAGAAAGAAGATAGAAGAAGCAAAGTAATCCCAAGAATGGACCACCATATGTACACAGTAATGGAGCAAGTGGTAGATAAAACTTGTAGCTTTCGTTAAAGTTGCAACCCTAAAGTGCAGAAAATTTGTCATTACATGCAAAGGACAATACAAGAGTACGTTTCCTCTTTGGAAATTATCAGACCCTTTTGTATAAACGGACGCTTCCGATTCAAATTCCCTACGGTGTTACCTGAGGAGAAATAGAAAGGTCACATGGGGCACTATAGATTTGGTTTGGCATTTAGAAAGGGACCAAATTGGCAGGGATAACGCGTGTATACATGTCAGAACTCGGCTGAGGATATACAGAATACACTCGTATTCATCATTCAACAACAGTGTAAAAACTATAAAGGGCGGTCCTTATCTTTCGCAGTCCATAGATAGGATAGGATAGGACACGCATGGCACAGAAGATGTACAATATTAAAAGGAGACAACTTGCCAAAGGAGGCCCTGGTACTGGTTTGTCACTCAAATTGAGTCAAAATCCACCAAAACAAGTCTTTCTCCATTTATATAAGAAGGTTCTTGCTAATGCTAGGAATCATTAGTTTCTCATATTTTGAAAATCGTTACAATTCATAGTAACAAATAAAATTATTCTGATATCAATTTATTTTTATACTTCATCCTATTTAAAATAAAAATTGTTTTAGAGAAATGTACACTTATTAAGAAAGTTAATAAAATGTTCGATATATTATTATTAATTATATAATAAAGTGTCTTGAAAATATAATTTGTGTAATTAGAATGTGAGAAAAATTAAAAAACAATTTTAAAAGTAAAATTATAATCATATATAAAAGTCACAGATAATATTTATTTTAAATAATTAAAATTTTTCTGGAACGACTTTAATTTTAGACCGGGCGAATTAATAAAATTGACAAAAATAAATACGTTTATCCGTATCATTGAAACCAAGCACAATCTTAAGAGGACAACTGGCATGGTACGCCAACAAGGAGGATAAGTAGAAAGGCGGCAAGAAAGGAGCTAGTAGGAAACGGACCCCCGTTTTGTCGTCACGTGACTTTGGAACTCTATGCACGTGCGGAGCCTCTACTCACTCCCTCTTTGAAAAAACCGAGCTTAATTATTGCGTCAAAAATAAGGAAAAAGCCAAAAGATTACACAAATGCGTCCCACACACACAATAATCATCTTTCGGCCGCTTAACTTTGTCGTTTCTGTTATCTTCCTCACTTCAACATTGCCCCCTCTCCTGCGCAGCTTAAGCTTTTCCCGTTCAAATTTGCTAAGTTGCACGCAACCTTTTATCCTTCGCACAGTCCACTTTCATTTCTTCTCTTTCTGTCGCACGCCCTGTGCTCTCAGCTTTATTGAAGTAACATTGACCCATTTATCGATCTCCTCTATTGATCCTTGTGCCTGAAGAAACCGAGATACGAATCCTGAGTGTATTGCCTTCTTGGTTTTAGGCTTCGTAGAGCTTGATTGTGTGATGTTTGGGCTTCGAAAAATCGATTCCTCTGTGATACGACTTTTGAAGTGTATTGGTCTTTGAAGAAGGGCCTATTTCAAATTAGTTCTCTTGTTTTTTCTTAATCCCTTAAAGGACTAGAGTGGCATGGCTGGTGACAATGAAGTTAACCTCAATGAAAGCAAGGTATTCCTTCCAATGAGACGATACGCGTCGTTATTTTATGCGTCTGCGTCGGTTTCTTTAGTTATTATTAGTGTTTTGGGCTTGATATTGATAATCAGCGGGTTTGACTGGATTTTTATGGCAAATATGTACGTGTTAGCAGCGTTACCGACTTGGTATTTGGGGGTTGTGATTGTTGTTAACAGTAGAGGGTATAGCGTTTATGCTTTCCGCACCTGCCTCAAAATGCCCTGATTCTTTTGCTTTTGTAGGCTCCTTCCAAGTTGGACTTTTCTTTCAAAATTGGAAGCTTGCTGGTTTTTTTTTCTCTCTCCCTTTTAGGGGTTTGAAACTATGAAGTCTCTTTGTGGGGGCTTCTTTTGCCTTGTCTATAAGAATCTAAGATCGCAAAAGACCAGTTTGTCAGCTTGGCTTTTTGACTTTAATAGTTCTCTGATTCGCCATTTATAGTTATGATTTGATCATCAAATTTCAAATTGACTATTATTCTGTCTTTCTGTGATCACATAGCTGTGGATGCCATGATCTAGTGATGTTTTGTTAGCATGTTACACTTAATTTTATCATACCTTGCCATAGTCGGCTTTTCATCTGGTGGAGATGTTCTCTTCATTCATTCGTTGTCTAATTCAACATCTAATGTACTATGTATAACTAATTCGACAATCCTAGCGAAGATATTTGTTTAAATTTCTTTCTTGAGGTGCTTGATTTTATTTAGTTACTAGGAGCTGTTTTTGTAAAGCATTTTGTTCTTCATATTCTGCAGATGGTGGTTCCCCTAAACACCTGGGTCCTCATTTCCAATTTTAAACTGGCTTACAATCTTCTCCGACGTCCTGATGGAACTTTTAATCGGCATTTGGCAGAATTTCTTGACCGAAAAGTTCCAGCCAACGCAAATCCAATAAATGGAGTTTTCTCATATGATGTTGTTATTGATCGTGGAACAAACCTTCTGAGTCGGATATATCGACCAACCACTGGGGAGGAAACACAACTAAATATTGTTGACTTCGAGAAGCCGGGGAACTCTGAGGTTGTCCCCGTCATAATCTTCTTTCATGGTGGAAGCTTTGCACATTCCTCTGCAAATAGTGCTATATATGATACACTATGTCGTAGACTTGTCAGCGTATGTAAGGCTGTGGTGGTGTCTGTGAACTATAGACGTGCACCTGAAAATCGTTACCCATGCGCTTATGATGATGGATGGGCAGCTCTTAAATGGGTAAATTCGCGAGCATGGCTTGAAAGTAATAAAGACTCCAAAGTTCATATATACTTAGCTGGTGATAGCTCTGGTGGTAACATTGTCCACCATGTTGCTTTGAGAGCTGTTGATTCTAGAATCAGAGTATTGGGAAACATACTGCTAAACCCTATGTTTGGTGGCCCAGAGAGAACGGAGTCTGAGAAGCGATTAGATGGAAAATACTTTGTTAGTACCCAAGATAGGGACTGGTATTGGAGAGCTTTTCTCCCTGAAGGAGAAGATAGGAATCATCCAGCTTGCAATCCATTTGGACCAAGAGGTAAAAGTCTTGTAGGGATGAAGTTCCCCAAGAGTCTTGTTGTTGTGGCTAGTTTGGACCTTATTCAGGACTGGCAGTTGGCTTATGTTGAGGGGCTCAAGAAGGCTGGACACGTTGTGAAACTTCTATATATGGATCAAGCAACAATAGGATTCTACTTTTTGCCTAATAACAATCACTTCCATACCGTCATGGGTGAGATAAGTAAATTTGTGATTTCTGACTGCTAGTAGACTTGACTTTACAAAAGAGGCAGCCGTATATGACAGAAGCTTGACATTATATTTGAACAAAATTAAGGGTTGTTTGCTGTTTATAAAAGTGTGTAGTGTGACTCAAAACATTTGATCAGTATTGGTTGTGAGTTCAGCACCTGTGGGGTCTATTTCTTCTTGATTCACTACTAGGCTTTCAGTGGAGTGCAGGACGTGGTTCAGCATTTAGCTGGCTTCAAAAGTGTTCTGTTTTACATCCAATTGTCTACAATAGGATGACGTAGATTGACGAGAAGCTCTTACGGCAGGAGGAAGCTGTTTGACTGAGTTCAGCAGACAAACCAAGTTTGTTGTCCATATTGTCTTCCATAGGGGAGGAAGAGAGGTTAAAACATTTGGTGGCCGACTAATTGGCCTCAGTGTCTAGCTAATGTGATATAGCTAATTTTAGAAAAATGGATGGCAAAAATTTCAGTCATGTGATGCATATTGATACGTTGGTATATATAAAATGTGTTTGCGCGTATTCCCTTTTATTTGGTTAATTTCCTTTTATTGTTCTTTTTTTCAGCCTGCAAGTTAAATGTAAATATTATGATAACTATGGAGGTTTTCTGTTCATGTAACATGTTATTGATCTAATGTACATCAGCCTTTGTTGAAATGTGTGATTTCCAGACTGAGTTAGTCACCTATCTTCTCACAATTCTCAAATCGTTCTTGTTATCAAAAACAAAAGGCAATGTGGTGACCTTGTTTCATTGGCAGTATTCTTATTGTAGGACCTCGGCCTCTCAGGCCTCGCATCCACCTGCTTGTAGATATTGTCCGCTTTGGGCCTCGACCTCTAGCCCCGCACGGTTTTGCTTTTCCCCTTCTAACCCGTAGGGAAGGGATGAAAAGTTTCCACATGACTTCCCAGGAGGTCACCCATCCTGGTACTGCTCTAGTCATAGCACGTTTAACTTCGGAGTTTTGATAGAATCCGGTGTGTTAGGGCATAGAAAACGCGTTTGCAAGGGAGAGTTTTCCACATCCTTATAAGGCATGCTTCGTTCTCCTCTCCAGTCGATATGAGATGCCTATGGCGCATCCTCCTCCCGTCAGGAGGGCCAGACGTCCTCGCTGGCACATCGCTCGGGTACTGTCTCTGATACCAATTGTAAGACCTCGACCTCTGGAGCCTCGCGTCCACAAGGCCTCGGCCTCTCGAGCCTCGCGTCCACCAGCTTACAGATATTGTCCGCTTTGGGCCTCGACTTCTAGGGTCTCGCGCCCGCACGGTTTTGCTTTTCCCCTTCTGACCGGTAGGGAAGGGATGAAAAGTTTCCACAGGACTTCCTAGGAGGTCACCCATTCTGATACTGCTCTAGCCCTAGCACGTTTAACTTCGGAGTTCTGATGGGATCCGGTGCGTTAGG
>JAOSBM010000204.1:10577526-10588450 GCA_027568955.1 Erythroxylum tenue | reverse complement strand
CCGATCCGGATTAGTTTTAGATCGAGAATGCATTAGAGTTTCCAACGCTAATCTGTTCGTCTAAAGTGCTCGAGGTCGGATGTCGTAATCTTTGAAAATCCGTTCTTTGTAATTTGTTCCGATTTGTGTTTCGGAAATTTGTTTCAATTCGTTTTGAATTCGATTCGCTTTCGTTGATTCCGAGCCTTTAGATTTGTACTTCGTTTTTGTCTCCCATTCGTTCTTTGTCTTCCGTTGTCCGTTTTTGCTTTTCGGTTGGGTTCCGGAAACAGGATCCAACAATAATATCGATTAAAAATGTTACCAATAATTATAATTTACATCATATAATATTTAGGTAAAATGTATATTAAAAATTTCAAAACGTAGCTAAAAGGATCCGGCTACCTTTATGGAATTTTGGCTACATTTTTAGCTACAAAAACAAAGCATAGTTAAAAGTTTTAGCTACGTTTTTTAAAACATCACCAATAACTTTGTTTTCGTAAACTTTTGACTACACTTTATTTTCGTAAACTTTTAGCTACATTTATTGAAGTGTAGCTAATAACTTTTATTGACGAAAATAAAGCACAGCCAAAAGTTATTGATGACGATTTAGACAAGCGTTGCATATACCTTTTCACTACGAAAACAAATCGTAGTAAAAAAGAATTAGTAACGATTTGGTGAAAATATCCCCTATAGTTTTTTGTTACGGTGCTTTGGTGACAAAAATAATTCGTCGTTAATACTAATTAGTGACGATTTTGAAATTTGGTCACTAAAAGTCCCTTCTATTATAGTGATGTGTATTATTGGATTGGATTTTATATAAAGTGAGAATTCAAACATTATAATATAAATTTTGAATCAATTTTTAATAAAAATTTTAAAATTACATATTAAAATTTTTACTTATCCTAAATTTCCGTTTGATTTAAAATTATAGCAACTATATATGATGTTACTCTTGTCGTGCTTTCAAACGTCAGTCAATCTTATCCAACGTTTTGGATAAATATAGAAACAAAGCAAGATTAGAACTTGAGAGGAGTTTTCCTACCAATCAAATTTGGCGAAAGCTTTCTAAACGGGTTTTATTTGTCTCCTATATTTACTCTTTCTCCTCACGTAACAGATTGGAATCTGGAAATTTAAGGCTAAACTATTCTCAGCACTTGGGATCTGCTCCCCAAATATTGCACATGGCAGGGCATGAATATAAACCAATATAAGTCATGAAATAATAGCCTCATTCAGTCATTTAAGGTAAAGGGGCCTCCTTTTCCATTGTTTTGTTTCTCGTTTAATGGCTGGGTGATTACAGACGCTTGAACAAATTGTTTGTCTTTAGTTTTTTAGTGTTCTTAGAAATATTGAAGCTAAATGGCTACTCCTAGAGATATAGAGAAGGCTGATGACAGCATCTTTGAGCCATTTATTGGGAGAAAGAAGATTGTGAAGGAAAATGAGAGTGACAATGGTGATATTGGGATGGTTGTTTTTAGTACAGCCATTGCAGTTTGTGGGGCATTCGAGTTTGGATCTTGTGTAAGTATCGTAACCTAGTATACATGCCTATGCATTTTCGAAATAACAGGAACTGAATGTTGGTGTTTACGCATGGAATGATTCCCTTCACTTTTAACTAATCAAGTTTTCTAGTTTTTAGACAATTTAAATTTTAGTTGCATTGAATGGGAAGAAGACGGTAATGATGTTAGGAATGTGTTTATATGAACTAACCTTCCAAAATCGTTCTGTTTGCAAGATTTAAGCTGGAAATTATGCATGTTACTTCGATGATTCATACATATCTCCTACTGATTTTTTACTGAAGAAAAATATGTCACATCTTAAATAATATGAGGTTCTGAATTTTACCAGGTGGGATATTCGGCTCCAACCGAGTTTGGTATCATGAAAGACCTTGATCTGTCATTTTCTGCTGTAAGTTCAATTTCTGATGAAGTTGTGTCCAAATAGCAGTCTGTCTTCTCGCTATAATTGGTTCCACTTATTAATTCAACTTTTGCAATATCTGGTCATGAATTTCTGATGTAAGAAACTTTGTCGGTTGAAGTATTCCGTCTTTGGATCTATCTTGAATATTGGAGCTATGATTGGGGCGATCACTAGTGGACGAATTGCTGACTTCGTTGGCCGGAAAGGGGTATGAGAGATGCATGAACTCCGTTGGGGTCATATGAATGATCTTTTCCAACAATTATGTCTCTTATGCTGTCTTGTTGCAGGCCATGAGGATATCGTCAGCTGTCTGCATAGCAGGGTGGATGGCAATCTACTTAGCTTTGGTATTGTGTTTATTTCTAACATTTTTTTTTTGGGTTAATTCACACGAAAAGGACTTCTGCGAGTAGAGAATAATGCTCCGTGTCTGTATCTCTGAGCAGGGACCTTTATCGTTGGATTTCGGAAGATTTCTAACTGGATATGGATGTGGTGTCCTTTCTTACGTGGTATGTTTTGTTACCCGTTAGTCACTAGCTAGTTCGTATTCAAATTTAAGCAAAAGTATGCAGATCGGAACTCATTTGCTGGTTGCTTGTTTCATTCAAATTACAAAGGTACCTGTATTCATTTCAGAGGTCACTCCCAAGGACCTCAGAGGAGGGCTAGCAACGGCTAATCAGGTAGTGAGTTTATTTGTGACGTCTTCAGCGGTAGTTTTATCAAATGAAAGAAAATCCTTCTCTGAAAATGTTCAAATGCTTTCACGAACTACAACTGGAGAATCTATATTTTCCTTTTGGTTTTCATTCTCTGCAGCTCTTCATTGTTATTGGATTGGCTGTTGCTTACATGATAGGCGCGTGTGTATCTTGGAGAACACTATCTCTAACTGGTATGGTTCGTATACCCTCTCGAATGCCTCGTTTCATAGTTTTGTTGGATTTGTTTACTTTTTTTCTTCCTTATCTTCGCAGTTGAAAGTTAGCCCCTTTCTTTTCATTATCCTTTCCAAATCTTAAATCAAACTGATAATAGTTTAATTCAAGCTTATATCAATACAAGAAATAATATTTTCATTACCAATCAAAACTTAATGATAGTGGAGTCTTTGCAATGTAAAAATATTGGAGTTTTGCTTTCAAACGGCTAAATCTGTTATGTCATCGCCACATGAATCCTAAGACTGAATTTAAAGGTAAGCCAATTATTAATACCTGGACGGCAGCAATGGTTACTTGGAATTTGGCTTGGTTGCAGGAACTATCCCCTGCCTGCTTATGCTTTCCGGTCTGTTTTTCATTCCTGAGTCCCCTAGATGGCTGGTATGCTCAAGTTTTTAAACATTTGCTTCCATAGTTACTCGAATCGGCTAGTAAAAGCTACAGGGAAAAGAGTTGATAAACTTTTACTTCACTTGATGAAATTCTACTGGACAATATCATTATATTTCTGTCAATAAGCATCAAAGGAGAAAGGAAAAATGAAAGATGGAAAGCTAACTTTCAGCAGGCTAAGAATCGTCGTGTTCTTTAATTACGTAACACTTCTGCTACAGGCAATGGTTGGTCAACAGGAAGATTTTGTAGCCTCACTTCAAAAGCTTAGAGGGCCTAATGCTGATATTTCTCAAGAGAAGGCTGACATTATAGTAAGAAATTCTTTTCTAATATTTTATTTTTCTTATTTTATCATTAGAACAATGATTTTCAGTGACTTAGATGTGCTCCTGAAAGAAAATTTTTAAGCAACTATTGAAGCCCAGATCATATTCATTCCTCATGCGCTATATTAGCATTATCATCAATCTTAATTTGTATGTTGTCGCCCATCTTTAAGTAAGACAGTAAATGCAAGTTAAGCAATCTTGCTCGATCTTACAGGAATCCTTAGCTACTATTCAACAGCTACCAAAAGCGTCTGTGATGGACTTGTTTAGCAGAAGACACATTCGCCTTGTCTTTGTAAGCATCAACTGTTCTGCTAGGATGAAAATCTGCTGTCTGGAACTTTGCAATATGGTTCTCTTTTCTTACTCCCAACTCTCTGCATTCTGCATTTGGCTCTTCAGATTGCAGTCGGGCTAATGGCATTCCAGCAAATTAGTGGCATTAATGGCATTATATTCTACGCCCACCAAATTTTCTCGGATGCAGGTGAGTTTCTACTGTAATGGAAAGTGAAATATAGATGAGATAACAATTTTAATTGGCCGTAAATTCCTATGAATTATACTGTTGGATTCCAGTTTTCTTCATGTTGTTTTATTTCTGCGTTTCAGGATTTGATCCCAATCTTGGAAGTATTCTTTTTTCTTGCTTGCAAATCTTGATCACATCCTTTGCTTCAATCTTAGTGGACAGAGCAGGAAGAAGACCTCTTTTAACAGTGAGCATCGGTAAAAAAAATTTCTGCGAAATGATGAAACAAACAGAGGTTTTTTTATAAGTCATATGCTTTCGATTCAGATTTCTGCAGTTGGTCTGCTTCTTGGGAATCTTTTGACAGGGACATCTTTCCTTGTGAAGGTCATTATCTAAATCTCTGAATTTATTACCTTGCTTTCATGTAAAAGTTCCTGACAAGGTTAAGTTTCAACAACCAGGAGAATAATCCAGCTTCCACCATTTCTCCAATCTTGGCAATTGCTGGTGTGATGGTAACTTCATTGTCTCCATCTTTCCAGCTTGACATCTGATCTAATGCATATCTGCTATAACAATTTTAGCCTTCTTGATTTTCAGCTTTTCATAGCCTCCTTCTCAATAGGAATGGGTGCAATTCCTTGGGTATTGATGTCTGAGGTAACCTCAAAACTTCTGATACTTTCATCGCAACAAACATATATAGCAACGAAAGTAGGCTCAAAACGAATTTAAATGTGAATGCTTCAAATGTTGCAGCTATTCCCACTTAATGTCAAGGGACTGGCTGGAAGCTTGGTGACAATGGTTAACTGGTTTGGTTCTTGGACGATATCCTTCACCTTTACTTTTCTTCTTAGTTGGAGTTCATTTGGTAAGTTCCCAACATGGATTATATTGAGGTAACCAGGAAAAGAGTTGGGTCTAGAGCAGTAATTTGAATCACCGATGTTCTTGACTGTACAATTTTTCAGGTACATTTTATTTGTATGCTGGCATATGTTTAATGGCCATTATCTTCATCATCAAGCTGGTGCCTGAAACAAAAGGTAAGACACTGGAGGAGATTCAAGCGTCTGTAAGTTGAATGGACTCGAAGCAAGAGATCATTACAAGTCTTTTTGAAACGAATACACCATTCTCTTCGCTTTCTGTTTTCTTTTTCGTTTAGGGAGGGTATCTGGACTCTAGACCAGAGAATGCAGTAGATAAGTGCGACCTATGACCTTTTCCTGAAGACTTGGGGTGTCTATTTACCCATTTTAGGTTTTCATCAGCGAGGATTTAAATCCGAGCTCCTCCCAATATCTCTAAAGAGATGGTACCAATACTAAAACTGTAAAGCTGGAATGTATATAAGGCTATCTTGTTAAACACATGGAAACTCTGGAGGACAACTACTACGGTATAGAGCATTAGGACCGTAGTGATTGAACTAAGGGGAAGCCACGATTGACGGAAAATTTCTTACTGGTGTATTTGTTTTTGATTTTTTAATCGGCTCCCAATTCAGCTTTTACTTTTAGCTTTTGTTTACAAATATCTTTAGAAATTGTTGGTCAATTATTAATAAATACTTTCTTAAAAATTATATGAGATATTAACTATTAGTATTTGAAAATCCCGAAGGATATAATTTTGCACAAATTATGAATCAACCATAATAACTATAAGTTTTCTGACAAATAAGGAAAACAAAAAAAATCAAATATGAAGTAACAAATCAACACTTGAAATTTGTTAACACAGTTCAGCGCATCTTGTTAATGCCTGCGGGGTGCTCACCCATTTTAATATTTTCACTAATGACAATAGTTTTATACAAGGTTTTACTAGGTCGACTCATTCAACCCTTGACACTATCCTTCGTCTTCAAAACTCGTGAAAGTAAATCATACTTAATAATATGACCAACTCGTGCTAAACTTAACAGATAATTTTTTCAACAACATTTGACAATAAAGATAAGAAATAAACAACTCAAGTGATTAAACAATAAAGAACATAAACAAATATAATTGAGATAAGAAAAACAACTTTCCTAATAATTCACCTTCTTCAACGAAAGATAGGAAGTTGTTCACCAATTAAACTGCTAAAGTTTTTCAACATTATCACCAGAACACCCAACATATATCAGTAGAAAAATCACTAACAAAAATAAACGTTTCTTCACCAAAACGTTGCAAATATCAAAGTTGTAAAAGTTGAAATTCACAACTGCTGTTGCAACTTTTTTTGCACACCACCACCACTATCAACAGCCACCAAAACTCATACGATCAATAACCAATCAGCCCAACAAATATCACGTCATTGACCAAGAACAACAACTGCAAAGATCACAAAAACTTGTGGAGCTTTCGCACACAACAACTCACAATCGACAATCACACAATTAACACTTCATAAACAATTAGCAGCCACCAAAGAATCACACAAACACCAGAAAAACCAGCTGCCAAATTTAACGCATTCAACAACCAACACAACCCAAAATTGTGCTTCAAAAAATGAAGAATAAGCAGCTGCAAAATCACTCACAATAAACGATTAAAACTACCCCCAAAGTCACGTAATCCTTGCTAAAAAATTCAACGCCACATTAGAATAATATCCCCACAAAATCAGCTACCAAATATTATCCAAGATAGCCCTAAAATCCAAGCTGCCAAGTCACAAGATGCCCATTGTTTTTACACACAAAACTGACACCAATACATCCCCAAAATTTGCGTAAAAACAGCAACAACACAGCTACAATTTTTTTAAAAAAAATCTCCATAAATTTTGTTACCTTAGATAGCCATTATCTCCAAAATAGGCTATACATTAAATATCATCTTGATTAGAATTTTAAACCTAACCAATTTTATCTTGAAAAAGTCCCACATACGTCAAACTAAATCCAATTATCAAATAATGCCCAAAATTAAATAATAAGATATCATTACATATTATCTTAACAATCTCCCTCTTTTTGGCGTTATTTTTCACATGTCAAAACTCCCAGTTGAGAGGATAATTGGAAATGCACATATTACATAGAAACTCTCCCTTAATTGAACATGAGGTTCCAAATAACTTCCAAATAAACACTTGGAAAATATCTAAATAAACAATAATCTAAAATTAAGAAAAATAGCTAAGTTCTCCAAGTAAACACAACAAACACAGCCACTACATCATCGATTCTTCCCCATAGGATAAAAAGATGCCAAAAAGTAAGATTAATAGTCACGGAGATACCTTGAAATCTCCCCTTGAATTGAACAATCATATCAGATGAAAATAAATTGTCCTATATCTCCCCCTTAGAACAAAACAATGCCAATACTAAGAATTCCTTAAATACGATTAATCTCAGCGAATAAAGAAGCAAAAAATTAGCAATAGATGCAGCGAAAAAATTATAAGCAAGCCAAGATGACAATTTACCATCAGTTAGAACACTAGCCAACATATCATTAGTTACATTAGAATCATCTGCATGCGACTGATTAAATTCGGAAACCCCAAAAATGTATTCACGAATCATAATTAAACTTAATCAATCTCCTCATCACATAAACTATATGAACGCAAATTGCCAAAATTCATACAGCCCACGATATAGAGAGAATCTAAGATAAACTTGAGAAACCCAAATCATAGAAAATCTTAATCTTCCTACAGGTCTCCAATCAAGAATTAACATATTCTTGACATAACTCCATAAATCAAAATCCAAAAGCAGAATTCTCAAATCATCAAGCAGAGCCTTATTCTCACATCAAATATACTATTCAACAATGAAAAGATAGATAAACACCAATCACCTAAACCTTAGAAAACACATAAATTAAAAACTAAAAAAAGTATAGACGCTAACTCCTTCGAGCTCTCTTTTTTTTTAAACAACATCACAATATACCTAAAAAATGTAAAGCACACTGTCCTTGTGTCCCTCGAAGAAATTCAAACCTGACCTTATTTCTCATCACATCATCTCTGTCATCAAATGTCTAGTTGATTTCTTTTTAAGTAACAACTAATTGTGGATCTGAACAGTTTCTCGTATTAACTCCCTTACGTGTCTGTTCAGATGTGTAACGTTCATTTCTTCTAACCCAAGTTTGCTTTGGTAATGTCGGCTGCCGCTGAAAGTTCATTAAAGAGTGTCTAGATTTTTTATTTTGAGCCTTTTGAAATATCATTTGTAACTACTTGTAACATTGCGGCCTTATGCGCCCGATAACCCCACAAAAGTGACATATAGATATAAATTTTCATATATAGCAACAAAAGTAGGCTCAAAACAAATTTAAATGTGAATGCTTCAAATGTTGCAGCTATTCCCACTTAATGTCAAGGGACTGGCTGGAAGCTTGGTGACAATGGTTAACTGGTTTGGTTCTTGGACGATATCCTTCACCTTTACTTTTCTTCTTAGTTGGAGTTCATTTGGTAAGTTCCCAACATGGATTATATTGAGGTAACCAGGAAAAGAGTTGGGTCTAGAGCAGTAATTTGAATCACCGATGTTCTTGACTGTACAATTTTTCAGGTACATTTTATTTGTATGCTTGCATATGTTTAATGGCCATTATCTTCATCATCAAGCTGGTGCCTGAAACAAAAGGTAAGACATTGGAGGAGATTCAAGCGTCTGTAAGTTGAACATACTGGAGTTGCGGGTTAAGCATGGGAAGTGAAGCAAGAGATCATTACAAGTCCTTTTCAAACGAATACACTATTCTCTTCGCTTTCTGTTTTCTTTTTCGTTTAGGGAGGGTATCTAGACTTTAGACCAGAGAATGCAATAGATAAGTGCGACCTATGACCTTTTCCTGAAGACTTGGTGTCTTTTTACCCATTTTAGGCGTTTATCGGCGAGGATTAAATCCGAGCTCCTCCCAATATCTCTAAAGAGATGGTAGTATGGTACAAATACTAAAACTCTAAAGCTGGAATGTATATAAGGCTATCTTGTTTAACACATGAAAACTCTAGAGGACAACTACTACCGTATAGGGCATTAGGACCGTAGTGATTGCACTTAAGGGGAAGCCACGATTGACGGAAAATTTCTTACTGGTGTATTTGTTTTTTTTTTTATCAGCTCCCAATTCAGCTTTTACTTATAGTTTTTGTTTACAAATATCTTTAGAAATTGTTGATCAGTTACTAATAAATACTTTCTTAAAAATTATATGAGATATTAACTATTAGTATTTGAAAATCCCGATAGATATAATTTTGCACAAATTATGAATCAGTCGTAGCAGCTATAAGTTTTTTTATAAATATGGAAAAAAATCAAATACGAAATAACAAATCAACATCCGAAATTTGTTAACGTTGATTAGCAAATCTTGTCTATGTCTGCGAGACCCTCACTCAGCTTACTACTTTCACTAACGACAATAGTTTTATACAAGACTTTACTGAGCCGACTCACTCATCCCTTAACACTATCCTTCGTTCTCACAACTCGTAAAAGTAAATCACACTCAATAACACGACCAAATCTTGCTAACCTCAATAGAGAATTTTCTCAACATTATTTGACAATAAAGATATGAAATAAACAACTCAAGTGAATAAATAATAAAAACCATAAACAAATACACTTGAGATAAGAAAAATAACTTCCCTAATAATTCCACTTTCTAAACGAAAGATCGGAAATTGTTCACCAATTAAATTGTTGAAGTCTTTCGGCATTATAACCAGAACACCCAACATATAACAGCAGAAAAATCATCAACAAAAATAAACATTTCTTCACCTAAACGTTGCAAATGTTAGAACTGCAAAATTAATAACAACTTTTGGAATTTTTCGCACACCACCACCACTATCGATAGCCACCAAAACTCATACGATCAATAATTAATCAACCAAATAAACATCATGTCATCGATCAAGAACAACAGCTGCAATGATCACAAAAACTTTTGGAGTTTTCACACATAACAACTCACAACCTACAGCCACACAATTAACACTCCATAAACAATTAGCAGCCAACAAAGAATTGCGTAAACACCAGAAAAAATTAGCTGCCAAATTCAACGCATTCAACAACCAATACAACCCACAATCGTGATTCAAAAACTAGAGAATACGCAGTTGTAAAATCACTCACAATAAACGATTAAAATAGCCCCCAAAATCACATGATCCTTGCCAAAAAATTCAGCACCACATCAAAATAGTATCCCCACAAAATCAGCTACTAAATATTATCCATGATAGCCCTAAAATCCCAGCTGCCAAGCCACAAGATGCCCATTATTTTTACACACAAAATCGACACCTGTACAACCCAAAACTAGCGTAAAAACAATAACAACACAACTGCAATTGTTAAAAAAATCTCCACAAATTTTGATGCCTTAAATAGCCACTATCCCTAAAATAGGCTATACATTAAATCCCATCTTGATTAGGATTTTAAAACTAATTAACCTTATCTTGAAAGAATCTCACATAAGTCCAACTAAATCCAATTATCAAATAATACCCAAAATTAAATAATAAGATATCATAACATATATCTTAACATTATTTATTAAAGGCCACTCAAATTAGATAAAGGGTAATGATTTAATTATATAATTTATATTAATAAAATGAATTTCTAATAGCAACTTTAGTAAAAATCATATGAGATATGCAAAGTATGATTAATTTCTCAAATTTTATTTATAATTGTTATTATTTTCCTAATTAATTATTGAGCCTCGAATCTTTTTGACTAAGTGGGGAACTGTTCATGATTATGCATGCATAAAGGAATAAGAATTTATGAATTGAAAAGAAATAGAAAAGATGATTTAGAT
>JAOSBM010000204.1:10517781-10538343 GCA_027568955.1 Erythroxylum tenue | reverse complement strand
CCATATTTCTTTTGGTGAAGTAATTGATGTGAACAAATCATAAAGTCGATCAGAAAGATTGTTGAGAATGTGTCCCCGGTATAGCAACTCATCTTTTTCAATCTTCTTGAGTGCAGCTTTTGTTGCTTCATTATCATCCCGTTGTGGGGTTGGAAGATCTTGCAAATCCGAGTCCAAGCAATATGCAATTTTCAATGCCGTCAAGAAAAACATCATTTTGTTCTTCCATTGTATGAAATTCGTGCCATCAAAACAATACAACTTCATGTAATCTTGATTCATGATACTCTTTGAATCCATAGCAAATATTTCCTTAAAATTGTTAAAAAGTGGATTCAAGTTGGATGGCTTGAGGCGTGAAAAATCACTATCTTTAAGGAAATATTTGCCTTCACTAGTTGCTGCAGGGTTTTGACAAATTTCCTTCTAGGATACAACAAGCCTAATGTTCTCTAAGACAGCAAAATCAATAAAGAACTAAAGATGAACTTCAATTAAGAATGAACATGATAAAGATGAAGAAGAAAAGATTTGATTGTGTATTAAATCATGAATTGGATGTTAAACTAGCCTTATATAGACTTAAAGACACCCATTCATAATGCACATGATTGTTCGTGGTACCTATTCATAATGTACATGATTGTTCGTGGTACCTATTCATAATGTATGATTGTTCATAACCCCTCTTGGGAAAACGTGTGACCATTCATGACATTTGAATTGAAAAGATATGTCTTTTCATTTATACCTCTTCATTCAATTCCTTGCATTTCAAACTATTTTTCCAACAACATCCTTGCTAAATTCTCCATCTAAAGTGATCGTTATTGCTTATTGTGTTATACACAATTATATTAGAATGTGTGGACCAAGCGATGAATTATTTGAAAGTTGTGCTGAAAATGAAAAACAAATTAGCGGAAGTGAAAATGAAGATGCAAGTTCTCAAGTGGAGTATAATATCACTCCAACACAACTTCGAGGTATTCCTTGGAAGCGAGATGAAATTGCTAGACAAATGTGAAGTGATTATATTATTTCTAATTAATTTATGTTTCTTTTTGTAAATGATAGTACTATTATGTTTTCAAGAATTATAGTATGATGGATATATTTTATTTTTTTGGTAATTATGATGGACATATTTTATTGATTAGAACGACTTAATACAATTTCTAATTTATGTAATCTTATTATATACAATTAATGTGTAATTTTTAATAATATTTGATTTGCATATACTTAATTTTAGCTATAATGATAATTAATTAATTTAAAAATATAATGTATTATATTGTAATTATTTCACATAGTATAATTACAAAAGAATAAAAACATGATAATAAAACCAAACATGTTTTTGTTTTCAGATTTTTATTAGAAATCTCAACCAAATAGGTTTTTGTTTTCAGTTTTTATATTACAAATCTCAATGAAGCAAGTTTTCGTTTTTTTTAGGGAAAAAACAGAAACAAAAAACAGGAAACAGAAACAAAAAATAACAACAGAAAAATAGAAGTGGAACCAAACGACCCCAAATAAATACCGAAATGGAGATGTTTCTTCTTGCAGCAGTCAAATGTCCTATTAAAGACAGTAAAATTTATATTCTAATCCTTATCTTTTTTATTAAATTTAAGTTTGATTTTGTTCAAACAAGTTATTTATGATATGAAAATCATTCTAATTAACTATTAAATAAATAAAATCACTAATTCTTATAAAAATTTCGTTAACTTAAGTCTATGTGGTATTATTGAGCCCACTCTTATAGTTTATCGACTCCTCATCAACATCTTGTAACGTGGTATTTATTTATGTAGTTAAAGTCTATTATATTTGTACTTTGTCCACTCTTTTAAAGAGGAAAATTAAGAGAGGGAATGTATGTTTTTCCGATAAATCTTTAAAAAGTTTTTCATGAAAGAATTCTAAAATTCAAGAAATTTTTATAATTAAGGAAATTTTAAGACTCATCCACTAAAATGTGGAAAAATATCAAGATACAGACGCGGTTGTGATGTTTCTAGTTTCACCATTCAAATGTCCTATTAAAGACAGTAAAATGTATATTTTAATCTTTAAATTGTTTTATTAAATTTAAGCTTGATTTTTTTCAAATAAGTTCTTTATGATATGAAAATCATTCTAATTCACTATTAAATAAACGGACCACTAATTCTTATGCAAATTTCTTTAACTTAAGTCTATGTTGCACCATTATTTTTGGATGAGACACCATATATTGTTACTATCATAATCAACTTGACAGTGATATATATAAAAAATCTTTGTTTAGGGGATATATATAAAAAATCTTTCTTTAGGCTTTAGATGGATTAGACCAATGATATAAAAACTAGACTGGTCGGTACGACTAGATTAAGTACGAATCAGATTGAATTCTGATTCAATATTTATTTTTAACCGTTGTTAATAAAAATCGGTCAATTAAATAATAAATTGACCGGTTTTGATATTGTGAACCATGAACTGTGAACCTAAGAAGAAAAAAGAGGGCGCGAGTAGATGCACAAACTAATCGGTGTCTCTGCGAACCGCCCACTCACACATCACCGAAGGCGTTGATTCTTCTTCTACCTTTCTCTGTGTGGAAGGAGAGAGATGGGTACGATAATGAGAGAGAATGAGGGAGAAGAGTAGAAAGATGAAGCTAAAGACCGAAAATAATAAAAAGAAAAAAAATCAAGAAACAGATAGATGATGAAAACAAATGTCTACAATTGTTCTCAAAGGTCAGGTATACTTTGTTATAGGATTTGCTAATGGCAATAGGAAATAGGGATTCGACCACTTATTTTACTAGAAATTCTTGTGTTAACTACTAATTTAGAACTGGACTCTCAAGTCGCGGCTAGTCTTTTATCCGACTTTGCTAAGCGCACTGCTTCCTTGACCTACTTATTGTCAACATCAACAAGCTCCTCAATCGCAATTGGGTTGTTCGATCCTGCCACATATACCGAAAGGGCAATAAATGTGCCGCCTGGCTCGACAAATTTGCTGCTTGTTGTGACTTAGGGCTTACCACTCTTGTAAACGTCCCCTTCGGGTGTCTCCCTATCCTCTTCGAGGACGCAACTGGGATTAGCATTCCTAGATTAGTTACGTAATTTGTAATGTTATCTTCCGATTAATTAAAAAAAACTACTAATTGAGTTAAAAAGAATGGTTAAGAAAAATAAATAAATAAATTGTGGGGACCAATTATATATATATATATAATATAATATAAAGTAGCAAAAAAACGATAATGTCCAAAATTTAATACTTATGTATGCATTTTAAATTTTATATATAAAGTTAAGAGATTTAGGAATATTAAATTATAATAAAATTATTTATTTCTTTAAAAAATTAATCTTTATATGTTATTTTCAAGATTTTAGTATTAAAAAAGACAAACATTAAAATTAATTGATCAGTTAAAAAAATTATTCATTTTTTATAATAAGAGTTATTATTTATTAAATAAACTGAATTGAATTGAAAAGTTGATTAATTCAAAATTTATACTTCTTATTTATTATATATTAATTTTATAATGATTTAATATCAGCTAAATCTTTAAATCTTAAATTTTTCCTTTAACTGATTCGATGTCTAATTCGATTTTTAAAATATTAATAGTCTATATTAAACCCTTTGGGCATAGTCAAATAATCTAGACTAGGTGTGTTGGGTTAAACCTAACAAGACTCGCTACTGCAAGAATCTAGTGAGATGTCTCAGTTTTGATGAAAATAATACATCCAAGGAAATCAATGCATCTACTGCTATTCGTAAATGGTGGATTACTTGACGATGGTGGCATCGAATCGCTTGCCGTGGAAGTAATTCCACTGCTAGGAACGTTAATTTTGAACCAGACCGACTTAGTCCAATTTGGAACATGATTGATCAAGCCATTGGAAGCTGCCGGTCAGGCCACGGACTGCCGAACCGGAGGGTTGGCCTGGCCTGGGCCGCCATTTACATCCCTATCCACTGCCTGTACACGTTTTCAAGTTTCTTTATATATGTCTTAAGAAAAATATCAACTAGTAGACATATATAGATATGTTTATTTAAATTATTTGTACACATCTTAAATCATCAGTTGGTGTTTAAAAGTTTTTTTTTGGTGACATTTGTTGTAATGATTATAAAAACTATCAAAACAATAGTTCTTTTATTTTAAATTATTATTTTATTTAGCAATTTATTTAAATTACATAATGTGTTATGAATTTATTTCTATAAAACTAATAAAAATGCATAATCTTACTTTACGAGGATTAAAAAAAGAAAAAAAACCCTTAATTTTCAAATAAATAAATAGAGACAAGTCGAGTAATTAATATTGAGTTAAAAATGAACTAAATTATTAAAAATGTGTCTTATATTCAAAATTTTAAACATTTTTAAATATCCCATCACATTATTTAATAAAAATTTAAAAATACTAAAGTTAATAAAAATAAGAATAAAATATTAAACTATATTGAGTTAAAAATAAACTAAATCATTAAAAAATGAGTCTTGTACTCAAAATTTTAAACATCTCAATTCAAAAGATTATAAGCCAAAATAAGACTTTTTTTTTGTATCAAATTACACTAAGGATGATATACTCGACTTCAATTTAGATTAAACTTAGTTAATTATGAAAATTTTATAAAATTATTTAATTTTCTAATTTATAATAACAAAATGATATTTTGAAAATTTTAGTTAAAAAAATTAATTGGTTGAATTGAGGAGTTAGATTTTCAGTCCAACTCGAATTTCAAATTATTTTTTAAATTTTAAATCTCTCATAAAATTTGAATAATTTGAATCAAAGTCACTGATTTTATATTTAATTAAATATAATTTTTTTAAAAAATAATCTAAATATCACCAAAAATTTATGTGATTGTAATCAAATTCATTGAATATTCAAATCCAATCACACTATATCGAACCGGACCAGTATCATAAACAGCGACGGAGCTACGTTGAAGGGTAGGGGGGCTATGGCCCCCCTTTCCAAATTTTTTTTTAAAAATTACTTATATAATTATAATTTTTAAAATTAAAAATATAAGTGGTCCTCCTTTAAAAAAAAATTTATATTTAGATGTTGACCCCGACCCTCCCTTAAAATTTAGTCTTGCTCCGTTAACGATCATAAATATCTACTTCCCTTCTAGCCCTATAAATACGACTCCATCATTCCATCTCCAAAATGACAGTATATGTCAAAACACTATGCCTTCTCTTGGCTTTCATTGTCTTCTCTCCTCCTGACTCTGTAGCACGAGTAGAAGCAGGACCAGGCCTCCCTGTCTCTTATACAGGTGATCTTACTTTCATCCATTTTAATTGAGACAATTAGTTTTACATATTACTATTTATAAATATATATATCTTTTATTGTAATATTATTAATGATAGAACCCAACAATTTTTTATATTATTATTAACACTTATGAAAAAAATAAAAACTTTAAAGAAATAAATGTTCAAACAAAATTAAATTCTCATGTAAAAGTTTATCTAATATTACAAAAAATAAAAATATTTATTATTATTTTAAGCACTCTCTTTGTATTATTACCAGCAAATTTTGCTTAATTTGGGAAATATATGTTTTCATGCAAATCGTGAAGCTTTTGGATCAACTCCGCCTGGACCACCAACTTACGACGGCCTCGGAGGACACAATGGCCCATGTCCCCCCGACAAAGAAGCCCCGTAACCAATGAAACGCAATTGCAGAGAAACTGAACCCCAGGGTAGTTCTATTAAATAAAGCTTAATAGCTATACGTAGTTTCTCTTTATGTGATGTGGTGTTAGAGATTGTACTTCTACACGTGTAAAACGAAGGAGAAGAGGACGAAGAAGAAGAAGAAATCCGTTGTCTATTTCTGTTTCCAAATAAATGTGTTATCTTAGCGGGATTCCTGTTGTGGAATCAAATGCTTAATTAATTATATTAACCATGAATTTTCCATCTAAAAATCATCTTAATTAATTTTCAGATAAACAAACTTACTAAGTTATAACTTGAATTTCATTAATTTAAGCTTATGTATCACCTTATTTTCATTAGATGAGTTGGGTTAGCAATAGAATATAAAAGTGTGTATCTTTTGTCTATTTTTTTAAAAATTAATATAAAAATGTATATTTTACTGTCCTATTAAAGACAGTAAAATGTATATTTTAATCCTTAAATTGTTTTATTAAATTTAAGCTTGATTTTGTTCAAATTAGTCCTTTATGATATGAAACAAAATCATTCTAATTCACTATTAAATAAACGGACCACTAATTCTTATGCATATTTCTTTAACTTAAGTCTATGTGGCACCATTATTTTTGGACGAGACACCATGTATTGGTACTATCACAATCAACTTGATCCCTGACCCACATAAAGATATGACTTTAGATGGATTAGACAGACAGCCAATTGTCACAACCCTTTCACTGGGAAGGGGAAAAAAATTTGTTACAAAAGTTTTAAGTTACCAAAACTCTGAAAGAAGGTAGTAACTAAGATGATATTTATAACAAAAAGAATTATTTAAACACTAACAAAATTGAAATCTTGTAAGCATCTATTATCTATTCATGTTGCTGGTGTCTTGACACTCCTTGATAAGGATCTGGAGCTATTAAATATGGTCTATAATAATCTAGATTAGGTGTGGTCGGTTAAACCTAACAAGACTAGCTACTGCAAGAATCTGGTGAGATCTCTCAGTTTCGACGACAATAATGCAGCATTTACTGCTATCAGTAAATAGTGGAATAGATGATGATTGATGGCATCGAATCGCTTGCCGTGGAAGCAATTCCACTGCCCGTTACATGTTTTCAAGATTCTTTATATTTCACGTCCAACTAGTAGACATATTAGATATAAAGGACTAATAACCATTTCACATCATTCTTCAAGGGTTTTGTCTTCGAAGACTTTAACATTCTATACCCTTAAGCGTTGGACGGCAGAAAGAAAGCCACGAGTAAAGAAACGAAGCACTCTCATTTGATTTATATATTAGTAATTATTAAAAAGAAACATCGTATAACTAACATTTATAATATTATCTATTGTAATTTCTACTGCAACAACAATATTTATTGAGACTATATAAAAAAAACGTGCGATTTGAGAAGATCTAATGACACGTAGCTTTATTTATATTAAACAAAAAATTATTTTTAATAGACCCATATATAATATAAAATATAAATAAATACGTTCACATAAAATAATAAAATGTAAATTAACAAATAACATAGTACAAATAGAACATATTATTTAAGAAAAAGACAAGTGAAATAAAACAACCTACAAGACATTAATTAGACTAAACTATTGTAATTTCTAGGTCAAAGAAATAATAGTTGAAGTTTCACTTTTTTTAAAGCGAAAACAAGGTCTTGTATTTCAATTAAGTACAGCTCTCAAGTGTGTTAGTCAACAAAACAGACCACCAAATACATCAATCCCAGTATTTCCTATTTTCTTCTCCACAGCCATCTTTCTGTTTCCCAGTCTCTTACACAGAGAGTTTGAACCTTTGAGGGTGCTAATTAAATCATGGTGAGAGATGGATTGATGGAAGACTACGTGACACCCAAAAGGCCTCTTCTTCTTCACTCCAATTCTGGTGATACTGACAGCGGAGGTTCTCCCATTACCACTGCTCTTGTCTTTAGCTCCTTAGTTGCAGTCTGCGGTTCTGCCACTTACGGTTGCGCTGTGAGTACTACTACTTAATTAACACCATCCATGCATAGCAAGTTTATTGTCTTTTTTAAGTAGCGTAGCTGTTTGGTGTTTTCACCTGATTTTCGCTCACCTTTGATTTAGAATATCTCTCGTGAGTTAGAAATGCCATCTATCGCTTCTATCCCCGTTAATTCTTCGCGGGTTCATAGCCACCACGACTGCCTGTGGAGACGTAGTCACAAAGGCAAAGGCTAAGGCTGGCTGAGTGGAAAAGCTATGTTCCCATGACTAAGTGTGCGGAAAGTTAATTGGATTGATATTTACTTTTCACAACTCACAGTGGCTCAACCATCAGTTCATATAACTAACAAGCTTCTTAAAGTTTTCGTTTTCTTGTGAAGAAAGCTCCGTTGAATCTTACGGTAGAAACTTGAACTCGAGTAGAAGAAAAAGAATATCTTATAATAGTATACAATTTGGGAACACATTGTTCAGACAATATGTCCATCCGCCTCCCTTATGAATCCAACCCATGGATATGCCCCGCAGCGCGCAGTGCGATGCGAGATGGAAGCACGGGGCGGAACCACGTATGCGTCCATGGTGGCAGGCGAAAATAAATAAACAATAATAATTTTTATTTTTGCCTCAGTTAGAATTTATATCTAAAAATTTGTTGTCAGCAACCCTTTTTAAGGTCACGACCTACCGTTTTCGTCAAATAACGTAATTATTATAAAAGAATTTTCATTCTTCTGCCTCACTTAACAAATAAAATCTTTTAATATATATCAGATTTTCTATAACGGATTATTCTCAAACGCATAACCCTCATTTTTAATGCATTTTTTAAATTTTAGTTTATTCACTTCTCGCTTACAGTAATATACAATCCATAATCTAGACCTTTGGAACTTATTTTTTTAAAAATATGTTGTGAATGGTACATGTACACATGTAAGAAGCTATAAGTTATAATCAATTTAGAAAGAAGATAAATAGGAAGCGTAAAGTCAATGGGCATTTATGAGTAAGTTGGACTTTTAAGAAATATGATCAAATCATATATGGCATTGAAAAGTAACTGTGACTTCACATAATTTGCATGCATTATTATTAATGTTGCGTGACGTGACGCCATCTCGTAATTGATTGTTAGATCGGTTACTCGTCGCCAGCTGAATCTGGAATCATGGAAGACTTGGGCCTCTCTGTTTCGGCAGTTAGTAGTCTCTTTTCCATTTTAGTGCCACTTACATATTAAACTAGCAATCATATAATTTTGGTACTGAAGTTTTATTAACTCGTGTCGTCAAATTGTTACATCGTTAATTTGTCAAATGCAGCCTACATATGAAAAGTTAATTTCTGATCATTGGTATAAGAATAGATGTATTCTATGATTATACAATTTTTAAAAAGTGGTCATATGTGTTATAGTTATTAATTTTTATTTTTGGTAAATTCTTGTCATTAAATATGGATCTACTAGCTGAATAAGGAAGGTGATTGAAAGCTTTACAACAGTTTAATTCCTTTTTGTAGCTTTTAGAATTTCGAGTGAGAACCAAAAAAAAAAAAAAAACCTTTCTTCAGGAAAAACATAGCACCTTTTCCTATTGTAATGAGTAGCATGTGCAGAACAACACATAGTTGGGTCATTCAATTTGTATTTACATGAAGTGGTCTTCTCAGCTTCGATCATGCCCGTTTACTAGACACATTATTTCTCAATCTGATGCATTTTGTTTGTTTTCCTTTTTCGTCCTTTAGTACTCACTTTTTGGCTCGATAATGACCATTGGAGGAATGATAGGTGCCATTGTAAGTGGCAAGATAGCTGATCTCATCGGTCGAAGACGAGTTATGTACCTTCCTTCAATTGTTACTTTGAAAATCCGGATTGTAACTTTGACCCCTCAATTGTCATCATGCTTTTCTATGTAATAACATGATTGATATGGCTTTGTGAAGCAGACAATGTGGTTATCCCAAATATTATGCGCTCCTGGATGGCTTGCAATAGCATTTGCTAAGGTTTAGTTTTTCCTGTCTCCAATATTACACATGATTTCAGTTTCTTCGGTTTTAATTGGTCTACAACTAAGGTAAGTTATTTAGTGGATAAGTTATTTGGGAAAAGTTAAAATTTGTACTAAAATTAGTTCAGAAATGAAACTTGCTCATTCCCCACGACTTTTAGTCCTTCCATATATAAGCGGGTGATTGTTTGAATGCTAGCTATGAAAGCATTTTGTGATTCGTAGAAGTTGTTTAATGTTCAAAGGACGCTTTGTGGCTGGATATTGGGAGATTCTTGATTGGAGTCGGCGTTGGGATTACTACTTATGTGGTAACTGCAATTAAGTGTGCATTCCTCTGTTATAATCAGCGGTAGTTGGTAGTTCATACCTTTCGAGTTAACCATATTTGGCATTTCTTGCCAAACTTTTTGGAGCAGGTACCTGTATACATTGCAGAAATAACGCCTAAAAATGTAAGGGGACGGTTTACATCAGGCAATCACGTAAAGCATCTTTTCATTTTTACGTTTTACAGTCAAAATTCATAAATTTAAATATCTTGAATGTCATTTGATTTTTTCAACCGTGCAGCTGATGATAAGTCTGAGTTTTGCACTTGTGTTTTCAATTGGAAATTTTATTTCATGGCGAGCATTGTCTTTACTTGGTAATGCCATTTTTGTTCAACTTTAACAATTTCTTTTATTAGAAGAGCATTCGAGCCAACATTAGTTACATAATTTAGAGCAGTCCTGAGCTTGGCAACAATTGTTTCAGCAATCAGTATGTAGTCTTACCAACTTTACATTTCTGTCGTATTTCAGCTTCCACTCCATCTATACTGCAAATTATTGGTTTGTTCTTCATTCCAGAGTCTCCTAGATGGCTGGTGAGTTTAATTCATGATATTGTGGGAAATACTTGTGATAAAAAATATTCGTTTTGACGTGAGAAATTTTATTCAACAGGCTAATCTTGGTCTTGAAAAGGAATTTGAAGCTTCTCTACGGAGGCTTAGAGGAGAAAATGCCGATATTTCTCAAGAAGCACTAGACATAAGAGTACTATTCTGCCAATTTCCAAGTTCTATTGAAGTTTTTAAGTCAGGCGACATTCTTTTAGAGCCGTAAGATGATATGGATTCTGTTGTTTCTATTGTTCTCCAGGAAATTGTAGAAACCTTTAAGCAGAATCCAAGTGCTGGAACTATAGAACTGTTCCAGAGGAAATATGGTTATCCAATACTTGTGAGAATTAATTCAAATTGGTCGCAAAATTATGAGAGAAATTTCCTATTATTGTCTATACTGATTAAATCTTAATGTACTTTGATTGTTTCAACTGTCCCAGGTTGGAGTAGGGCTAATGTTACTACAACAACTAGCAGGAAACAGTGCAATGGTATATTATTCTAGCAGCATATATGCTAAAGCTGGTAAATCTTCTGAAATCATTTCATTTTGAGCTATGAAAAAAATTTAATCTTCTATTAACAAAGTTGGTTGACTGAATAATCCAAATAGGAGTCTCACCGACCATGGGAACAACCGTAATAGGTATCTTACAGGTAACAGGAAAATTTCCAGCTTTTTCACACTTCTCCCCACAGTTAAAATGGAAGTTGCAAATAAACTAGACAAGTATGCAAATTTCCGCAGATACCAACAACTATTATGGGTGTGCTCTTGATGGATTCATATGGAAGACGTGCCCTACTAATGGTTAGATTAATGGCAATAATTTCTTACAGTACTTCTGAAAGTAGGTCATATGGACAAATCTAATAACATTGCGTGGCAGGTTTCTTCTATTGGAGATTGCTTCTCTGTGTTCCTTGCTGCGTTAGCTTTCCTTTTACAGGTTTTGTCAGAATTCGCTTAAATCGTTTCCCCTTCAATCATTTTATGAGATCGTCCTTAATTTCATCAATCACTTGCCTTTTGATGGCAGGACCTCCACTTCTTGAAGAAATTCACTCCAATTTTGGCATTTGTTGGTTTCTTGGTAATGCAAACTAGAGAAGCAGAATAGGACTTTTCTTCTGAAGTTTTTCCGTTTTATATTTTTGTGATTTTTTTTTCTAGTAGAGGTTCTATTAAAATTCTATTCCTGTTATTACTGCACTGTTGTCTTATCGTTCAAATATGCACCCAGGGTTATGCTATAGCTTTCTCGATAGGCATGTCAGGAATTCCCTGGGTCATCATGTCAGAGGTACACATATATATCCTGAGCCTAAACCTCTTACCATAAGAAAATTCATTGACAACAATCCGAAGAAGAAAAATTTGGCAATGGAAAATTAAAGAAAAACGGGAACTGAAAGATGAACTTTCCATTTCAGATATTTCCCATAAGTATAAAGGCCACAGCTGGAAGTTTGGTGACTTTAACCAACTGGTCCTGTTCTTGGCTAACGACATATACATTCAATTTCATGATGGAATGGAGCTCAGCAGGTCTTTTGTTGTCTCTGTTGTTACTACGAGTACATGCAATGAAATGAATGCAGAGACCTGTAATCTACATTGCATCTAAATTATAGGCCGTGCTCAATTCGATAGCTATTGTATCTCGCAGGAACATATTTCTTCTTCACAGCCGTATGCGGGTTGACTGTTCTGTTTGTATGGAAGTTGGTACCGGAGACTAAGGGACGAACACTGGAAGAAATACAATCAACAATGGCCGGTATTTCTCAGGACCGCTGAAGAAGATCGAGCTCCGTGCATGCCGGATTTTCATGGCTGTAAACGATCAATACTTTGGTCTTCAAAAATGAAACTTAACACTACTTAATATGCCAGTTTTTAGCTGTCTTTGCAAAATTTCTGCACTACTTTGGACTTACCAAGGGACTCTTTGGTTAAATACTCAGCTAGAATGAGAGCTTGTTTATATGATATGATTTACAGTATATTCTTGTAATATGAACTTCAAAGTATATAATAGAATATAAGAGAAGCCTCAAAAGAGGACTTATGTTTCTTTGCCTTTGTCTTTGGATTTTGTTATTATTTGTTGGCTCAGTCGTTGCAGTAACGAAGAGGTTGGATAGAAAGACTTGGCTACGGGAATGAGGGAGAGGGAAGCAGGTTGTTGAATTAAGCATTCGTCTAATCCCTAAGGTTGCTTGTTTTAATGTATGCAATATTGCAAATATACGGATCATATATTGTAGTACGCAAGATATCGTTCCTACGAGGATTGAATTAGTCACCTAATAATTTAAATTTACTTTGTCTAAGATAATAAAATATTGAATTAATTGAAATTAAAATAAACTACCTGAAATTAAAATAAACTAATAAAACTAA
Organism: Erythroxylum tenue; assembly: GCA_027568955.1. Classification (NCBI taxonomy): domain Eukaryota; kingdom Viridiplantae; phylum Streptophyta; class Magnoliopsida; order Malpighiales; family Erythroxylaceae; genus Erythroxylum; species Erythroxylum tenue. The sequence continues at coordinate 10,525,268 of JAOSBM010000204.1, read as the reverse complement.
ACAATTGAACTAGTAAAGGTATCGATAAGAGTGAAGTTAATCAATAATGAGAACTTAGGGGTTATTATTGTTTTGTCTTCCCTTTTGCCTTGTTAATTCAATTATGTTCAATCTTAGATATCTTAAAGTTTTGAGTACCATCTTAAAATCTAACAAAGTAATCCTTATTGAAATAAAAAAACAGTTAAGTTGAAATCTCTCGATTATCAAAACTATTCCTAACTACTTAATTCGATTTGAAGCAATTATAAAGATAATTAACTCAAAATTAAGGTCTCTCTTTAACTATTTATTAATCTGATATTTGTAAGTCTATTAAGGTACAACTCTCATTGGGCCATTTAACACAGATAACTTTGATTCAATCTCTCGATTTCTTATCAAATATGAGTTCAACAAATACCACAAAGCAATACTACATTGAAATTAACGAGATAAAAGTTAAACAAAATAATTCAATATAAACCCTAATATAGATTTAGAATTTCATAATCATCAAGGTTTTGAAACCCAGATCGGACGTCGAACCGGAGGCCTTACAGGTCACCAATTCAACCGGTTCGACCGGTAATTACGCAATAATTATATTTAATTATATATAATATTAGTAATATTAAAAAATAGAAAAATATACCAAATAATATAAATTTCTATACTTCTGTTAGATTTCTGGAAAAAATGTGAGTTTTACTTTTGAAAGAATCAAAAAATGCATCAGCGTTTTAGAAAGAAAAAAAGCAAAAAAAAATCATTGAACCAGTGGCCAACAGGTTCGACCAGTCCCGATTTAACCAGTCAATTGATCGGTTCTCACCGGTTCAATTAGGGACTAGTTTTTAGGGGTCACCCGGACCGAATAGCCTACCGATCACCGATCAAACCGGACGGTCCGATCTGGTCCGAATTTTAAAACCATGATAATCATATTCAAAACACACTATTCATAATTAACATCCAAGAGAATGAAATAGAATAAGAAAATAATGAATAAACTTGAAAGCCTTGATCTGGAATTTCTAAAAAGCTGGAGTTGACTTGATATTTCCACTATTTGATCTTCATTATGATGTGTAGACTATTTTTGTGTTTTTTTCTCTTCCCTTTCAGTTGTCTCTAATGACTCTCGTCGCCTCTCTCTAAATTCAAACTTTTATAATCTGCCTCCCTGTATGGAGTCTTTTTAATATCCTTATATATCAACAAATTAGGATTTTTAAGATATACACAAGCACTTATACATTCTTGTGCATATCCAAATACACCTCAATTCGTGACTTTACACGATTATAGAGACTTACACGGGCAACATACACGAGTATATAACTCCACACAAGTAGGAATTGCGTCTTTGAAGCTCCACACGTTTATAGTGATATATATGGTCATTATACACGATCGTGTATCTTCACAATTGCTCCAATTCTTTCATTCCATGCCATGATTTCACTTGAGTACATCTTTTCTTAGTCTATGAAGACAATTATCACCTTAAAACTTACTTGAACCAAATTAAGTACCAAAAATACTATAAAACTCTTAAAGAACAAGCAAAATACATTAAATATGGGTATATAAATATAGACAAATAATTGTTTATCAAACATTCCCACACTTAAACTTTTTTTGTTACAAGCAAATTATAATATGATTCATCAAACTTACAAACATTTATCCCTTATTAACCTCAATTTGCCCATCTACATTTAAATCATCATATTGTATCACTCAAATTAACACACAATTAGATTCAAGTCATTATAGAGCCAACTTTCATATGTCAATATCAAGAGCAATCACATAGATAATTTTTTTGAAATCGGAAGCATAAATTTTTACACCCTCACTAAGAATTTACTCATTACACTCAAAATGTTTATGGTGAAAAATATAAGAACTCTCGTATCAATGCATAGCAGGATTCTTAACTATAAGATTGCAATAAAATCATACTCTACCACTTATAAGTAAATTAGAAACAAAAATCAAAAGGTCTTAATGCAGGGTTTTAGTATGGCTTAAGTTAGGGTATGATAGAGATAACAAAAAGAGTGATAATATTGAAGGTAATTTACATAAAAAAATTACATGCAACTTAGTTCTTCAAAATATAGGTGCTTCATACCATAATTCCATTTGTACCATAACTTTAACACTTTTTTCATTTAATGCTCGCAATATATATTATTTCTATTTATTTAATTAAAAATTTTCAAGCATTCATCATATACTAACAATTAAAGAAATATTGGACCTTTTTCAAATTCTAAGTTTCAAGCAATCAAATGAATGTAAATAGCCTTCAGGGTTCAAAAATAATAAAAAAAGATTAAAAAAGGTAAACGCTAATAATAGGGTTATAATCAATGAAAAGGCTAAGTATCAAAATTGGTTACTCCTAAGAGATAAAATATGGTAGGATAATAAATAAGAAAATAGGTTAAACAAAGTTTCAATCTAAACGCCTTTATCTCTTCAATTCTTCTAATTTAACAAATGTGATCCCAATATGAATGAGAAAAGCAAGTTCTAAAATTATCCAACTATACATGATAACATACATGAAAGAATAAAAGGGATTAAAATAATGACGTATTTGTTCCTAGGCTTAAAAACTCACAGAAATGGTCTTGTGTGTAAATAATATACAAATTTTATTCAAATTGATTATCTTAATGATTACTAAAAATATAACTTATAAAAGCAAGTATATTCTAACTTTCATCTTTTTGCAAATTAATTCAATTCAGAAATCAATAATGATCTAAAGTATTTTGAATTTTTTAACTAACTTAGGATATCAGTTAGTAAGATTTATTAAAAAAATCATAATAAACTTAAGACAATTGAATTCCCATCCCCACACTTAAAATTGTTACATTCTCCACAATGTATACAATTAAAGCATATAAAAATAAAATAACTAAAATTTTGAGAAAGGTTTGTTTCGTACTACCGTGAATAAAAATATGTATAGAGTTGTGTGAAGAAGATCCATCCTATATTAAATACATCCATCCTTGCAAAATATAAAAAAGAAGATAAAAAGATAAAAGAAAATAAATAAATAAAATTGAAATAAAAACATAACAAAAATAACATTTCACTATCTTCTAGATAAGATAAAATAACATAACAAATAAAATAAGAAAAATACACAAATAATAACAGAAAGAAAAGAAAAACCAAAATCAGCATCCATTACTCTCCATGTGGATCCCACATGTCCGTTGAAGGAGGATCCTCAAGTCGTGCAGCCTCAAGCTATTGTAGTTTCTTGTCTAGAACTTGTATAAGGATTGTAAAATACATTGTAAGCTTTTGTCTATGAACGCAAGGAATGGTTTTAAAATTTGATGACTTTTAATTATGTTAGTTGATGCCATGTGTAAGTTGGGATTTGTTTTTACTCTAACATACCATTATCATAGAATATGTACTTGAATGTCCTTAGATGTTCGGGTATATACCTTATGGTAGTGAGATGTTGCATAAGGGCTATAAGTAGAGAAAAGGAATTGACTATGAAGAAGTGCTTGCTCCAGTTGCAATAATTGATACTATTAGACTTCTTACAACATTGATAGCTCAAAATAGATGGAAGATTTATCAGAATGATGTTAAATTGGTTTTCTTGAATGGATACCTAGAAGAAGAAGTCTACATTGAGCAACTACCAGGATGTATTAAAAAAGGATAGGAAGGCAAATTCTATTGTCTAAAGAAAGCATTGTATGATTAAAGTAAGCTCCACGAGCTTAGAACATGAGAATAGATGAATATTTTCAAAAGAATGAATTTGCAAAAAGCCCACATGAATATGCCTTATACACGAAGAAAAATCAAGATGTTGATATCATGATTATGTATTTATATGTGGATGATATGATCTTCACGGGAAATGATCTGAGTATGTTCAGTGATTTTAAGAAAGCTATGACTAAAGAATTTGAAATGACAGATATTGGTGAAATGTCATACTTTTTTGGAATCGAGATAAAACAAATGGGAGACGGAATATTTATGTCACAGAAGAAGTATGCGGAACAAATCTTGAACAAGTTTAGAATAAAGGATTGCAAGGCAATGGCTATGGCAGCATAAACAGGTGTAAGATATGGAGAAGCCAAGCAAGATTACTTCATTACAGCAAAAAGGATTTTAAGATATGTTAAAGGTACAATAAATCATGGTTTATTTTATACACATTTTTAACATTTAAAGTTGGTTGATTATTTAGATAGTGATTATGGTGGAGACTTAGATGATCGAAAGTGCACATCTGGATATGCATTTTATATTGGATCAACAATATTTTCGTGGTCATAAACAAACAACAAATAGTTGTTATCTTGACTTGTGAAGTCGAGTATATCACTGTAGCAGTATGTATATGTCAAGCAATATGGTTGAAGAATATTTTGAGTGAGATATATCACACACAAGAAGGTCTAATTACAATATACATTGACAATAAATCTGCTATGTCACTTGCGAAAAATCCAGTGTCACATAGCTAAAGCAAACATATAGACACAAAATATCATTTTATTTAAGAGCAAGTGAAAGACAAAACTGTAGAGCTCATTCATTTTAGAACTGAAAAACTTGCGGATATTTTTACAACGCTTTTGAAGTTCGATGTCTTTCACAAACTCAAAGAAAAGCTTGGCATGCAAAGTCGGGTTGGAGGGGGAGCGTTAGAAGACAAACCCGCCTAGAACTCTTTTGGGTTCTTCTAGACACGTCAAATGACTGTAGCTGTTGTCTTTTACTTTGTCAGCTGTCAAATTTCATTTATTATAGCTGTTTGTTAGTGTAGCTGCTTTGGGCTATCAAAGTCGGAGAGTTATTCAACTTTCATGCCTATAAAATGGCCCTTGTATGTGTGATGTTTGCATGAGAAAAAAGAACAAAAAACAGAGAAAAACCAGAGAAATTTTGAGCAGAAGCTCAAATAGCAACAGCTAGAGTGCAACGTTGTTCTATCATCAATATATTGTTGTTTGATTTTTAGTAGTGATTCTACTTAGTGTTCCATCAAAGATTCTAGCAAGTGTTTTTTATATATTCTGACCACTGACACTGTATGCTAGATGTCGTGATCAAATAACAAAAATGAAAGAAATTTACAGTTTTTACTCATTACTAATGTAATCTACATGCAAAAAATGGTGAATCCTAGTACAATATTTGTTTTACAATTTAATCTCACGACAAACTTAATCACTCCGCAGTATTCTGTACTTGGTTCATCACTTACAATTGGAGGAATCATCGGTTCATTTGTCAATGGAAAGTTGGCGGATCTCCGAGGTCGCAGGGGTGTAAGTTTTGTTTTCACCTTCTAGTATCTTTGATGATTTTAAACCACAGATAACTTTGATCAACTTATTTATCTTCCAATACAGACAATGTGGATATCTGAGTCGTTCTTCATCCTGGGATGGACGTCGATAGCTTTAGCACAGGTTTTATTCCCCTCTTTCTTTTCCTTTCTAAACTGAGCCTCTCAGTCTGCTTCTTGTAGCAAAAATAGGACATCTGCAATTCATAAACTTTGAAGAAAATAAAATTTTTCTCTCAAGTATAACCTCCATTAATTGTTGAAAGAGTGCTTGGTTGCCGGACGTTGGTAGAATTCTGGGAGGCGTTGGCTTTGCAATTATAGCTTATGTGGTAAAGATACTACCAGTGAATCTCATACTTTTAAGTAACCTACATTTCATCATATGTTTTACTACCTCATGCTTTTTCACATTACAGGTATCTGAATAACACCTAAGAACATTCGTGGAGCATTTACATCAGCTAACAAACTATCGTTTATAGAACTATGATTATCATTTCGTAGATCAGTTCTAACTTGTAGAGCTACTTTTTGTTTAATATGCAGTTGATGACACTTTGTGGCTTTTCACTTGCGTATTTTGTTGGAGCGTTCATTTCCTCGCGCATTTTGGCTCTAGTTGGTAATAATTGGATTCCTCATGTTGTACGGAATATTATACAAGAGTACAGGAAGTTAATTCTTATTTGGATGATTTGTTTTAGGTGTTTTTCCCTGCGCATTTCATAGTTTAGGTCTATTCTTCATTCCAGAGTCTCCAAGATGGTTGGTGAGTCCTTAAAAAGACGTGTATTTCTTCAAACGTGTGAAAAATCAAAAAGAGTTGTTTTGTAATGTGATGTTTCCAGCATTTGTCTTCACTCCCACAACATTTTATTAGTTTGATAGCCAAGCAGGAAAATTACCGTTTTGTTTTCTCTCCCTCTTTATAGATTTAAGGTAGCAAGAAAAGAGAAGTGAGCGTTCATGAAATTTATTGCTTCTTTAGGCAAAGCTTGGTCGAGAAAAAGAGTTGGAAGTGACTCTGCAGCGCCTCAGAGGAAAGAATGCCGATATTTCTGTTGAAGGAGCTGAAATGAGAGTAAGCTTCCTTTCCATTGGATTAATTAGATTCGTATGTTTATTTCCAACTGAAAAAGTCTTCTCCTTTCTCTTCATCCCATCAATTAGACACATCTCTCACCACCCATTCCTATTGCTGAACAGGTTTATACGAGTATCTTGCAAGGGCAATCAGAAACTAAATTTTTTGGCTTGTTTCAGAAGAGATATGCTCATTCTATCATTGTGAGACCTACTATAGAAGTCTCCGGTGTTTAAAGGCTCATCGTTAGGAATAACACAATATACCTACTTGATTCAGGTTGGCATCGGGTTAATGTTATTTCAACAATTTGGAGGGACCAATGCTATTTTCATTCTATGCCGGCACCATATTTGAGGCAGCTGACAAATAAAAAGGCATTTTTTAATGGTTTATGAGTTGACTGGAACAAAGAGATGAGTGGACTCATATGAATATCTGGATTACGGTAGGTTTTCCAAGTAAGACTGGCCTCATCTCAATGGCAGTTATCCAGGTAAACTATCTCCAGAATCTCTAATATTATAATTCAAAATTCAGCTATCTTACTCATAATGCTAGTTGCATATTCCACCTGCTGCTGCATCTATAATGTTAACTGACAAATTTGGGAGGCGGCCACTACTCATAATTGTAACATCTCAGACTTTGTCTCAACTGTTGAGAAACCGGGTTCGGATTTGATCCGACTGCAGCGGAATAATCACGAAACTTTTTCTTAAGTTTTGATTTCTCGAAAACCAAGATCTATTTAATTCTATAAAATGATTAATACGAATCAAAATAAAGCATAAATTTAATTCGTACCTTATTCTGAAGCTTATTCGTTATCTTGATGCTTCCCTCGAACCATTTCCGAAACCAATCCGTCTCAACCACCGTAGCCGCACAAGTGTTCGGCCTCTAACGGTATCCACAGAATGAGTTCAGAGAACTCTGTAACTTTTACAGAGAGGGTTAAGCATGAAGTCTTAGCTACATAGAGCTTAAGCCTATTTATAATAAGCTTAGGACGTTTTAGTAATTTAATTGAAATTAAATATTAATTTCAATTAA
>JAOSBM010000204.1:10472434-10495009 GCA_027568955.1 Erythroxylum tenue | reverse complement strand
CCAAGAATTGAAAAATTACATTTAAGTCCTTTAACTTTTGACAATTTGCAAATAAACCCTTATATACATCAACTTTTTCAATTAAGCTTTCTAAGTGTCCCATGAGTCTATAAATGATGTCTAATCCCCTCTAAGGCATTAGAATTTATTTAATTTAACCACCATGGTCATATCCATCCAATGGACTCAGTTTTATCCACTTAAAAGCTCATATATCGAAAATCTCCAAGATTCTGCATTACCGATTAATTCTAAGTTCATGTAAGGGCATATAACATTATAAATCATTAACATATACACCCAAATGACTAAAATACATCTTTGAACTCATATACAACCATATGTATATTTCAATATACAGTAGTATCTCAAAATACAGTACAACACAAAAGGGCTCCAAAAGTCCGGCGTTACAAAACTTAACAAATCAATAATGGAATCTTAGAGGTTTTAATTGGAAAGAGATTTCAATTAGTCAACCGAGGGTTAGTTGTTAATAGTCTTGAGAAAGATATTAAGATAAGATAGGAATTTCCATTATCCAACAATCAACAATTTAATTTCATGATGAAGAGTTATTATTTAAGATTTCTTAGGGGGATTCATCACCTATATACTACATATTTGATATTGACTTTTCGTAGTGTTTTCCTTATTTGAGTTTATTATTATGTCAATCTTAGTTTAGTTTGTTTAGTTTAATTTTTAATTAAATCCACAACCTAATTTGATGATTACATAATAGAAAAAAGATTAATACTAACACTTATAATCCTCTTGGGATCGACTAATACTTGTTAGAGTTAGCTACAACTACACCGTGTACTTACAGTTAAAACTTAAAATTCTTTATAAGAATAAAAATCATCTATCAGTTTGCATTCCTAACATTTACAAAATGGTATCACTTGGTACCTTAAAACCTAACTTCAAAATGGTTCTATTAAATCTCCATTATAAAGTTGTTAACACATCATATATGGCATACCATCTAAGCAAATTGTGTCACGTGGATATTGATGTGGCTTTTCTTACATTTTAAAAATATTTTTATGAATTTAAAATTATTTAAATTAAATAAAACATTTTAGTATTTTATAATCAATAAATGAAATGAATTAACTATAAAAATTCACAATCGACATCAAAAGTCCCATTTTCCTTTTGAACTCTAACTTTAGAAATTCCAAATACATATCATATGCAACTCCATTTTCCAAAAAATTTAAACCAATCCTTTTTCCATGTCAAACAGCATCCTTGTTTCCTCCTTATAAAACAAGGTACGTTTGGATTAGCTCTTAGAAGAATTATTAGTCTCTACAAAAGCTTTAAAGGCACTCTAAAAATGACAAAAACTAATTAACGATAAGAAATCTACAGTAGCCAAAGTATTAAACATGTTTATTGGAATTAGAGAATACTGGCTATATACCCAACTACGATTCTTAAGAAAGCAATGGTCATTATAGAGAGAAAGGAAAATGAGAGAAACCAACTAAGTAAGAAGACTAAGCTACTATTAGTGATAAAGTAAAAAAGGTTAAATAAAAGAAAATGTAGAGTGAGGAGTATAAGGAAAATAGAACTAGCAAGGAGAAAGAAATGAGCTGAACAAAACAAACAACACATAACCACAAAGGGAGCAATGGGATTGTTAAAATAAAATAGTCACAAAGTTGCAATTTTTCTAGGTTCTTTATTTCAAGATCTCTTGGACCATATCTTTTATATTTCAATATGAAAGGTTTTATAGTTTCATATTTTTTGTTCTACATTATTTAACTTATCCTTTTCTTTTCTTGTATTTTTGGCATTAGTAGCTTTTCTCAAGTATTAAAATCTAAAATATGTTGACTAAGATTTTTGTTACTAGGCCAACTATGAATATTCCTTACATCAACCTCTTACTCATACAAGTTGCAAGGAGGAACCAAGGATTTACTTCTATTGTCCTATATTTATGACTATACATGATATGCCTTAAACTATCAAATGTATGTAAAGAATCAAGTTTATTTTTTTTTGGCAAAAGGAGTTACATGTAATTAGCATTTATAATTTAAAAATTTAGGGTTTGAAGGGAAAAGAGAATTTTTTTTATCAACTATGGTTTCCTAAAGTGAATTCATCTTATTTATTGATTATAAATAATAAAATAATAATTTCAAAGTTAAAAATATTTTTAAATAAATTTCATTTATAAAAGTTACATCAACATTTATATATCCCAAATTTCCTAACTAACTTGTCACGTGTAATAGGTTAATGGCCCTATAAAAGAGATTTAACAAAAATCTAATGAAGTTAGAATTTAGAGTGTAAATAATAATATTTTCTAAACATTATGATGTAAACTAGTTCTAGAGATAATGACAAGGGCTCACATAGATATTTGATGAAATATTAAAGGTAATTTATAAATTTGGCCTTGAAAAATAGGTTGTTCATAGCCTAATAGACAATAGGCTATGAACAATATTTAAGAGAGTTATCAAACACTCATAGGAAATACATTCATTATGAGTTAGATTTTAGCACTAGAAAAATAAAGTGAGGAAGCAAAGTTTATTCATATTATAAACTTCAATTAGGGATTGATTTTAGTGCAATTTGAGATTAAAAAAGGTTATTGGTTCCTTTTCACAATTTAAGAAAGATTGTAAAACGATTCATCTTTATTCTAGAAAAATAAAGAGACATCTACAAAGATTTCTCTTCACCTAATCAAAGGAATAGTATAATGGAACCCCAAATGAGTTCTAATGAATATATGTAGTCAAAATTTATTTGTTGAATCACCATAAAATTAATTTGCAATCTCTTTTCCTAATTTCTTTATATATTACAGTTAAGTGATTCTTATATATTTACCTAAGTTTTCAAATTAATTTTAAGTGAAAAAATATTTTGAATCACAAGCACCCAATTCAATACTTCTTGAGTGTTATTGGAAAAAATACTATAATAGCATGCCATGTCAATATAATAATTTTTAAATCATAACCATAAAATGTGCAGATATATATTATGAAAAAATAAAGATAAACAAGAGAAAAGTATCTTCTGAATTTTGTGTGTGTATAGACTCTTATAAAAATGAGGTATTTATACATATTTTGGCTATACTATTAAGGACGATATCACTTCATCTATGATGATTATATGCTCGATTCTATGTTAATTGTATCCTTAAATTTATGCTAATGATAGCTAAATTAGTTAACTTTTATATATATATATATTAACGAAAGAGTTTGAATGAAATCATAAGAATATGTATGTTGTATACTCTATTTCATTTCCTTAGGATTGTAGTTCAATTGGTCAGAGCACCGCCCTGTCAAGGTGGAAGCTGCTGGTTCGAGCCTCGTCAGTCCCGATGAATCCAAATCCAGAACTTAGGTGGTAAAGGACTAGACATCTTGGTTTTTGAAATAAGTTCCTAAAATTATTTAGGTGGTTATGATTTTGTAAAAATATCAATGACCTAAGATTATAATGATGAAAGAAAAAGTTGGATAATACCTTGAAGAACATGATGTGGCATAAGGTAACAATTTATTTGATATGATGAAGGAAGATATCATTATGAGTACTTTTTATAGAATAATAAATTTCACAAAAGAGAGTTGAAAAGGAAGATGAAATACTCATATCTTAATGTAATCAACATAGTCAAATGAGCTCAGAGGTAGTGTCAGCAAAAGTTCGGTTTTCTACTTTTGTTACAGAGGAAGAGATAATTATTTGTTTCCTATTGTGACATAAAATGAGAGGTGTGCTAAGACAAAAATAATAGGCAATAGATGGAGTGGTGATCAATTGGATATCCAACCTCATTAGGATTAGAGTATGCTCATAACTCTAATGGAGATGAACGATAGAAGTCAAGACCAAAAAAGGAGAGTAACTTTGATGTATCGAAGGATATGAAAAATAATAATGAAGTGAGTTCTTTGAGGTGATCAAATGAATTGACTAATAATAATAAGGAACATCAGTAATATCTAGATAGGAGATGGTGAGGTATATAAAAATTCTTGCTAATTGATAATAAGGAGTATCATTATTAACGAGAGTCTTATCAATAGTAGAAAGATGAACATTGAGTTTGAGCAGAGCATAAGTAATTTTAGTTGCAATAATATCAACATGATAGATTAGAATGGTGGAGTATTTTGCTTATGATAAATAATAGCCAAATTAATCAAATGAAACTTCAAGATCTAAAAAATAACTTAAACAACTCAAATCATTCATCTTAATCTATTTATGTAGAAAAGATTTTAGAATGAAAGATATCTTGAATGTCATCGCTAGTAATTATCATGTCATCAATATAGAGAGGAAAAAGAATGTATCATTGATTTGCTTTATAAAGGAATAAGGCATGATCATAAGAGCTACACTAAAGATCAAGGAGAGCAATAACGGAGTTGAATTTAGCAACCAAAACTTAAGGAGCTCATTTTAATCCATTTAAGACTTTACAAAAATGACAAACCTTATTAGGTGGATGACTATAACCAAGTGGAGGCTGATTTATACTTTTTTTAAATCTAAAATTGATGTTAAGGAAGGTATTATTTACATCCATCTAGAATAATGACCAATGTTTATTAGCAGCAACCATAATAAGACTACAGAATGAGGTTAAATATGGTGCAAGATCAAATGTCTCTTAATAATTAATACTATACTCCTAGATGAATCTTTTAGCAAAAGATCAAGCTTTGTATTGCTTAACTAATCTATTATATTAATTTTTTATTTTATAGAGCCATTTGTAACTAATAATATACTTGTTTGAAAGTAAATTAACTATATCATAAGTAATTAGTAAATTTTTATAATTCTTTTTTCTATTGTTTTTTTACCTTAGAGGGTTAGAAATTTTCTCATGATATATACAAGATTCATATAAAGAGCTAATAGTGGAATAAATATGAAAATATTAAAGATGAATAGAAGGGTGACTTGTGTAATTAATATAATGAAGAACAAGTTAAAGAGTAGAGGTTTAATAAGTGAATAAAAGGAGAAGGATCATTTGGAGGAGATAATGGATCCATAGTTGGTAGAGATGTAGTGGGATCAGTCTGGGCTATATCGAACTACTAGAACTATTAGAAAATGACCTAGAAGATAAATTTTAGAAAACAAAGATATGGTAAGATTAGGAAAAAACTAAATTTTGAAATAGATGAAAATATGTTATATTCCTATAATGTCAAATGTCCAGAGATATGAAGTCTTTGAGATAAGGGATTTTAAAAAAAATAAGCCCTTTTCCTTTTATCCCACACGCTAGAAAGTAATATAATTATACTTATTGCTCTATTTTCCTATATTTTATATGGTTAGAAAAGAACAAAATAAGCATTACCAAATACCTTAGGATTTTGGCAATTGGGAGCACGATTATATAGGCATTTATAAGGAGAGATATTCCCTATGATAGGAGTAGGGATGTGATTGATAATATAGACATTGGTAAGAGCATCTTCTCCTTGAAAGATTTCTAGATAATAGGAATAAATGAGAAAGGCTCAAATAGTATTAGGAATGTGTTTATATTTTCGATTAGCCCCTCCCACTATGTTAAGAAATACCTAAACAAAATATGGATGATAGTTCCTTATTGATCAATAAAATGGGTTAAAGATTTATCTTTATATTACATGATATTATAAATATGAAATATTTTGAATATGTAAGAAAATCGAGTTTAAATCATATTGTCAAAGTGAGGATAATCAAAAAGTAATTTAGACTTACGATGCATAAGATAAATTCTTATATATCTTGAAAAATCATCAACTAAGACTACATTATATCGCGGACCAACTATACTGTCATAAAGAGCAGGTCTCTAAATGTTAGAATGAATCAAATCAATATGTATAGAAAAAATAAAATCACTATTAATAAAAGGAGAATATGAGTTTTAAAAGGTTAGCATAAAACTTGACCTAAGGAATAACTAGAAACTAAAAACTAAGTATAAGATTGGAAAGATGACCTAAACAGGAGTGTTAGTTTGGATGGAAAGAGAAGAGGGATAAGTTTAAATAGTTGTACAACCTTATGCCATATCTGAAGTATCTCACTTGTTTATGGATCTTGCACAATATAAGATTTTTTGTAAAAAAATTAGGGGAAAAAAGTAATATTAAATATATCTTAGGTATTTAAATAGTACTTAGACTTTGAATATGCATAGTAAAGTTAGTAATAGTATAGAGGACATGTAGAATAAGAGTTTTTAAGCAATCAAATATAAACAAGTTAGATATCATGTGGTTATAATAAGAAAAATTAAAGTACTATGAAAAGGAATTGCTTGATGTGATAAATAAGATATGAGAGGAAATAGAACCCAAAATTGGTTGGAGTTATTGAAGATGAGCATTAAGTTCTTTCACGAAAAATTAAGAGATGTGTTCACTATAAAATCCTCTATGATAATAATAGCAATACTATTAAGTTTGGAAGACTTTAAAGAGTTACCTTGTCTAAATGTTTGATGGAGTCACTTTCTACTATTAAAGATATGATGACCTTCCAAGACTTCTTAATGAAGGTCTAAAAAGATAAGGTATGGGTGGAAAGAAATCAATAAACAGAGTAGATTTTTTTTATTTAAAGGGTGTGGAGTCGAGTTTCTTCTATGATTATATCTTTAATCACAATGTCAAGGTTTGACAAAAAAAAACTCAATGAAAAAAGGAATTGTAGATAGACTAAAACTAATCTTTAAGAGTGATTAATAGATGCTAGATGTGTTGTTGATTATGAAGATCAACATAAATAGTGACAACTTGAGTATAAAGCTGCATAAGATCTCTAAGTGTTAATTGATTCAAAAGCTCTTATAATGTACATACGTAACTATAGATAATTTGATGATGTTATCGTTGTGTGATAAAGTTGTCTATAGAGTTGAAATTGATTGAAATCATTAGATATAGAATAATAAATTTTTAGAAAAATTCTAGATCCTTTTAGCATTTTTAAATTATCAAAACTCAATCTTGATTACTATGATAGAAGTATTACAAAACCATGTTAAGAAATGATAATTTATACCATTCTATGATACTAGACATTCAATGAATATATCTTCTACTTCATCTTCTTTTAAGTAGGTTTGGGTATCGCTCCAATAAAAATATACCAAAGAAGCATACATTTCAGAAAGTTACATATTTTGTCAACCCATTAATTATAGTTCAATATATCAAAAATGAAAAGGATTTGTTGAGGAATGTACTGATGAAGTTTAAAAGTATCCATATTGCTCGAAAGAAGAAGATTTTTAATAATAAGGCTTAAAATATAAGAAAAACTAAAAATATATTTGGAAAGCTAAACTTTGGTTAATTTGAACCTAAGATGAGCTTAGAGCACTTAAAAAACCTTAGGAATTAGTCTGAGCAAAGATAAAAATCCATAATAAAATAATTGAACTATTCAATCAAACATATTAGGTAATAACTTTATATCAAAATAATGGTGACATGGTAGCTAACACAACAAATGTGGGACTTTGATACTAACATGGAAAAGGTAGAACCCAAGAATAACTTGACCTGTAATGCAGATGCTAATATTACAAATGATGCGGTAAAGGTGGGACCTAATTATAATGTGACAAAATGTAGGATCCAAGTGCTTTTGTGGCTACTGATGTAACTAGTGGCAAGCAATATGCTTTTATTTATCTTCCTCCTTTAAACAATAGAATAAAAAGTTTAGATAGAAATTCTGACCACACATGAGACTCATGTAAGGGATAATTTATACATACTTTGCACTACTTAACTATCTTAAGAAAAAAAAGGAGACGAATTTGATATATACTAAATATCTACTAAACAATCGAAGTTTCTTTAGTAAAGCAATCATAAAAAACTAAAATTTTTACTTTTTACAAAAGAAACTCTAATGTAATATTACAAATAAAAAGGAACGAGAAAAAAATGGTATGTATTTCTGTGTGTGTACACTCTTATAGAAAGAGGGTATTTATATATATTTTTAACTGTGAAATTAAGGAAAATATTTTTTAACCTATGCTAGTCATATCTCTAAATTTATACTCATGTGCAATTAATAACAACTAATTTGTTGACTTACAGATATGTTAATATATATAACTACTACCTATAATTAATGGGTTCTAAAGATTCTTTGATTGCATAATTGATCAAGGAATAAAAAAATCTTTGGTTTCCCTATTTATAGAACAAGATGTTAAAAGAGTTTTCTTTAGTTCGTTGTCAGGACCAAATGGTTTTTCTATATTGTTTTTCCAAAAGACATGGGTATTACGGGTAAGCTTTTTACTAAAGCAGTATTGGAATTCTTTGCATCTTCAAAAATGCTTTAAGAATTAAATCATACATACTTCTGATTGGTGCCTAAGAAGCAAAACCTTGGGAGAATGGAAGACTTTAGACCAATACCATGTTGCAACACCATATAAAAAGTGATTGTGAAGCTCTTAGCTGAAAGACTGAAGATTGTAATAAGTGGAATCATTAACACAACACAAGGGGCATTCATTCCAAACAAAAATATTGGGGACAACATTCTACTACTACAAGAACTGCTGAAGGAGTACAACTCAAGTAAAAAAAATCAAATGTCGCATACTAAAAATTAACTCTTACAAAGTTTTCGATAGAGTTAGTTAGACGTTTATCCAATTATATCTTGAAGTAGTGCAATTGCCCCACAGAATTGTGAATTGGATAATAATATGCATTAAATCCCCTACTCTAAAGGTGCTTATGAATGGACTTCCCACTATTTCAAAATGCAAGGGGGATTAGACAAGGGGACCCCTTATCCGTCTATCTATTAACCCTTGTAATGGAAGGCTTATCAAGGCTACTGAGCAAGTTAATACCTTACAATGGGGGTTTTCAATATCATTATGAATGTAGTGCAATCAACTTGACTCATCTCATATATGCAGATGATCTTATGCTCCTATATAGATTTTATCCTTACTCCATTAGCATAATGTTACAATTTCTTAAATTGTTTGCTAAGTGGTCTAGGTTAAAACACAACATTGAAAAAAGTAGCTTGTGCGTATCATCTGATGCAAGGAGTAAAAAAGAAATAAGTAAAATTACTAGACTAAATGTACATCCTACTCCATTCAGATATCTTGTAGTACCAATCATCACTTCTAAGCCAAAATTCAATGATTGTTTTCCTCTCATTAAAAAGATCAAATCAAGAGTGAATGCTTGGAAAAGCAAGTTTCTTTCATATACTGCCAGGTTAACTCTCATAATCTCAGTCCTTATTAGTTTACATCTACACTGGACAGCATATATTGAATTGCCAAGAAAGTTTATAAAGGATATTGATAGAATAATGAAAGCATTCCTATAGACAGGCAAAACTAAAAACTCTAAACATGCAAACATAAAATGGAGTGAAGTTGCTACCCCGAAGAAGCAAGGTGGACTTAGGATTATTTGTATCTTAACTATGCAAAAAGTTCTGTTGACCAAGAGACTCTGGAGACTCTATACTGACTACAAAGCACTCTGAATCAAATGGATTCATGAATAACACCTCAAAAACTTGAATTTATGGCATGCAACTTGTACAAGAGATGTCTCTTGGATCTTTAATCAGTTGATGAAGATGAGAGACATAGTTTATCCCTGGATTAAACATAAGAGTGGAAATTAAGAAAAAACTTGGTTTTGATTTGATAATTGCTAAATTCAAGCCCTATTATACAAAGACCAATGATCTATCACCTGAGGAACAGAATCCCACTAAACCTCAAAGTATCTTAACTAATCTGGAATGGTGAATAGAGTGAAAATTTTGGAGGTTTTGTTTCTCTATTGGATCACTTCCTCAACTGAATGATGTGGAGAATGAAGATGTAATAACCTGGACCCTCAACTCGAGTGGTAAATTAACAAATGAATCTTGCCATAAAATACTCATCAACAGATCAATGGAACCTTCTTGGTATAATCTTCTATGGAAAAATACTTTAAATCTTAAAGCCTCTCTAATCACTTAACTAGCTATAGAAATAGGCTTAAGACCAAAAGTTAGTGGCATGGCAAGTTGGATTCTACTTATGTATTATGTAAGGTGGCAATGGAAGATAGAGATCATTTCTTTTTTCTTTGCATATTTTCTAAAGCAGTCTGGAGCAGGATCTTACATATGATTGTAGCCTTGTAGGAAATAGCCACACGTATGAATGGGAGCAAGCATTGAGCTGGTTCATTAGGCACTCTAAACATGGAATGTCCAATGGAATATTTCCACTTACACCCTTTGGAAAGAAAGAAACAACTTATTGTTTAAGAATATGAAAGAGGGAAAGTACCAGCTAGCTGACAAGATAATCAACTGGATTAGATCAGCTATCATTGTTAACAATGCGTAGAATATTTCTCATTGGACATAAAGAATAGATGGAATCTATAATCTGCATGTGATGTTGATCTATGATTGTTTTATTATGCAATGTTTAACTATTTATAGAATTTCCAATCATGATGTAATTGAATGAATGCTTATAGCCTAGAACTCATTGTACTGATGTATTAGCTCACTATAATAGAAGGCATGGAAGCTATTTAAACAAATCTGTAAAGAAGGCAAATTAAAAAAATATGAGAAATCATATAAATGTCAATTATAATTAACCTTAAGATTATTAAGTACATTTATCATTAATTTTTTTTAACATTATTATTTTTAAGAATACTGTCACATACAAAAATTCCTTAAGAAATACATAAGATATAAAATGTTTAATATAAACTTTTGACGACTATTCAGCGACGATTATAGTTTTCATCGCCTAAAGCTCAAACATTAGCAACCAGGTTTTCAAATCATTGCAAAATTTGTCTCCTTTCATGACGAATTATATTTATCATCGCGAAGTATATTCATTTTGTTATAAAACTGAAACGAAAACTTAAGAGTATTTGAGAGAGGAGAATATCATTTAGAATTGGTATATTTTTACATCAAGATAACCCTTCTATTTATAGTACATTGCCAACACCTAATACACATTCAACCTACTCCATATGTGTTATTGTTTTGGTTAAAACCAAACCAATAACTACCTACTCCATTTCAGTTTTGTGTTGGTTAAAACCAGAACCAATAACGTACACTTTGGTGCATTAACAATTAGTGACACACCATATTATTTCTATTTTGTATAACAATATTAATCATTATATAGTCAAGTCTATTTTTCAAATAATTTATATAAATATATAATTTATAAATTATTATATCACAATTAAGACGATGAATTGTATGTAAGAATAATAATAGGTCAATCCATGAATTTAAATTTAGGAATTTTCAACGAGTCAAGCTTAAGTTTAAATTGACCCGAGATCTAATAATGCTAAACAAAATGATACTTAAAAGAGTTGAGCTTTGAGTAGGCCTGAATCTAAACAACCCAGATCTTGATTTAGTTAAAATAAGAATTTTGTTTTACACTTTTAATTAATTCATGAGAATTTGTAAAGGCAACTTAATTAACATGAACTCTCTACAACCCAACAGCTGTAAAAACACGAATTCAGCAACACACGTAATCTCCCTCAAAATTTTGCGGTAACACTCTGCATGATGAGCGGTCTCTGCTGCCTGTGAAAGGATCTCAATTCTTATCAGATTAACCTCGAATCGACAGTTTGACTTCAAAAGAGTGGTACTAATACCAAGTACACTCTTTAAAGAACAGTATAATGATTACCAACGCCTTTTTTTGTTAGTGCAATTTAAGGCAGCGAATTTCTGGGAACTTCAAGTTGGATAAGAGTACGTGGTTGATCGGCTGTATTTATGACTATGTTATTATTGAAGTTTATCTTCCCAATACGTTATATTCTTAAAAGACTACTTAAAGCTAGCATTTCAAGGCACTCAAGGGTTTGATTATTGATTACTCATAACAAAAATGTAAATTTGTGAATATGGGGCATTCAAGTTGAGGTAGTTGAGAGTTGCAATCTCTAAACCAACCTATCTAATTGTTGTTGGGTTGCTGTAATATTAAGAAGACTCAAAGCTGCGTTAAATTAACACTTACTTGGTTCCCAAAAGTCACTCTACTTAGTTGGTTAGGCAAGGAAACCTCTTTTTCCCAATATTTAAGTGGTAGACGCCATGATAAGGAGTGTAAGCGGCTTGGGACAATCACATTAAATTATGGGGATAACTTTTCTTGCAACTTTAGTTTAAGAAATCCAATCCTATATTTCATAAATCTATGAATGGCTAATGAACTAGATTCCCTAAATGATGGCTTTTAAGGTTTAGGCCATAACCTTAACTCTCCATAAGAAATTCAAAAGAAAAATTGCTATCCTTTTTTAAATTAATGTTTTAAATAAGAATAATGTAATCAGGACAATGAGATTTTTATACTCAAAGTGAGTCTACCGCGCTGTTAGTAGAAGGAACTACCAGTAGTGTCATATAAATTGACTTGATAGTAAATGGACTTCATTTAAACGACGAATGACTATACAGATAAACGACAAAACGTATGTAGCAGCTACATCTGGAGTATAACTTGGTAAAATTTTAAACGCTTACGACATTTCATCTCATAGAAAAGTAAAAGATGCCAACCTATAGTAGGCTTTGTGCGTTCCACAACCAAAAGAGAAGTTGATGATATGAATCAAAAAAGGTGAGGGTAAAAATTAGGTTGCACAAATCACATGGCCTTATCCAATAATAACATGTTAAATTACTAATCAAATCTTTCTAAATCAATTAAACACATGATGGCAACATATAGTAATTAGTGAAGCAACCCGTGATCCCTGAATGTTGCATTCAACAGTTAAACAAGTCTCTCCGCCTCGCCCTAATTTCCGTCCACAGCCACCATTTCCATACGGAGTTGGGTCAAGACAAAAGGAAAACGGCCGCGTTTGGATGTGGTAGGTGAAAAGTAAGTGAAACACAGAATCATGAATCATCGCCTCAGGAGGCGTTGCTTTTGCTGGCCTAGGCTCTCAGTCTCAGCTTCTATATCACTTCCCGTTGGGTTGAAGATTGGGAAACTTCCACGATTAGCCTATTAAAGAAAGGGACGGGACAGGTGCCACTTGGCTACATCGAAAATGTTCAAACGTTAGTTTTACGATAACGAATACAAGGGGGCTTGTAATGGAATTACTCCCAGAAACCGTTGACGTATCCTTTCTCTCCTCTATGTTAAGACCTCGACCCCCACCCCTCTAATTCTATCTAAAGCTACTTTCTCTATCTCTCTTTCGGGGTTACGGTTCCTTTGCTTGTAAATTAACAAGTGCGAAGCTTTATCCTCACGTTTCAGCGGTTTTCTGGATTCTTGGAGGTTTCTTGTCTTGACACCTATTTAAACGGTGCGCTTTTAGTTCTCGAATTTGATTTCGTTTCTCCGACTCCGATTCTTCTGATTTGGGGCTTCTTTTTTCTCTTTGGGTGGAATGGTTTTGGGCTAGTGGTGCTTGGTTTGTTTAGTTCTATTTGTTATTTGTTTGGTTGGTGGGAAAGGGGAGGAGAAAATGGTGGATAATATATGCGCTTTGCTGAATCTCTTCTTTTGGACTCTTCGTATGAAGAAATTTTGTTTCAGTTGTAAATCTCTTCACGTTGGTTTTTGTTTGACCCAAAATGCCAAGCATAAGGAGTCAGTTTGTTTTCTCCCGCATTTTCTCGGAGACCAAACAAAGGGCTCCCCAGTTGAATAATTCAAGATTAATTTATTTCGCGATCAACTGCATAAAGGCCATCTTATGATAGTGTCATACAATGGGAAATTGTTCGATGTAAAATGAGTTTCTTGTGTTCCATCGTATTCTCTTTAAGATCAAGCAGAGGATTTAGAAATTGAATGAATCTTCTATGGTGGTGGACTTCTTCTGTTTGTGTCTGGATTTTAGCTAGGTGTTTCGTTGAATATATTATCTAGGTATTGATAGTGGAACAAACTGATTCTCTTGGCTTCATGATTTCATTTTTCAAGTCTAGTTAAGAAGATTTAACTCCAGTGTTTTATCTGATGCAGCAAGCAGCTATTTTATTCCACGAATTTTGAAGGGGATTGACAGTTTAATGGCACGCCAATTTTATGCCATTACTAGCTCTCCTGTGATGGGCTTCACATCGAAGACTTGTATTGATGGTCATGTTGGAGAGGATGATTTCAAGGATTATGAGTCTATGTTGACAGTCTAATTTATGCTACAATCTAACATTGAGAAGAAAACTCTATCATTATTTATAGTTGTAAATGCACATTTTCATGCATTTGAAGCATATGGATTGAATTGACTGCTAATTTGGAATTTGAGGTGATGGCTATTGCTGGTCTACACAATGTTTCTGTGCTTGATTCTTCATTCCTCCGTGAATCTCATTCAGAAACGGTTAGAACAAGGGATGATGATGGGAGTGTGAGCACCCGGGCATCATCACTTTTGCAAATGTGGCGAGAGCTTGAGGATGAGAATGTGTTGAATCATGGACATAGGAGAGCTAGTGATAGATCTCTCCGAAACAGAATTGATGGATCAACTGAGGAATTCTCAAGGATGGATGTGCCAAATAGCCATGGAAATCAACATGGCGGCACATCAGAGGATGGAAGTGCTGTTGAGAGTGATTTTGGACAATGGTCCCCAGGTCCTCTTGGATCAGTGAGTGGACAGGAGGATCCTTCTAGCCTGAGGGAGGATGAAAGAGAGAGGGTAAGGCAGATCTTCCGGGAATGGATGACCTGTGGTGCAACTGATAATGCATCGAATTTTTCGAATAGAAATAATGGTTCTAGGGAAGAGTGGCTCGGAGAGAATGAACAAGAAAGGGTGAGAATCATAAGGGAGTGGGTACAAATGAACAGTCAGTGTAGGGGTACATGTGTTGACCATAGAGAAGAACAAAGTTCTGAAGTTGCTGGTCAGATTGAACAAGTTCTTGATGGATCGGTGGTTAACCAAAGTTCAGGCAGGACTGATCATACTCGGAGGGGTATTAGGAGATTATGTGGTCGACAGTCTCTGCTTGATATGCTTAGGAAGCGTGAGAGAGAAAGGAAAAGAGAACTTGAAGATTTGGTAGAGCATCATGCTGTATCAGAATTTGCTCACCGTAACCGCATCCAAGTTAGTTTCAGTGAATGTTCTTATTTGGTTATTAGTATCATTTCTGAAAACTTTCCCGGTGATATATAGTAAACAATAAGATTTCTGGGAGTAGAAATTTAAACTGTTTAAAGAAAAATGATTGAGCACCTGAGATTAAAGGCTAGAGACATTTAGTTGAATATCTACCAGATAGGTCTGAATGTATTCTATGTGTATCAATGTTTTTTCTTACTTCATCACAGCTTTGGTCTAATTATTATAAAATCTATAATCTTAAGAAAGTATTCTTATAATGCTTTTATCATCTTATTCCATACTTCTATGTTGTTTTACAGTCATTACTTAGAGGAAGGTTCCTGCGAAATGACAGAATGAATAGAACTGAGAGACCTACATCAATAGCGGCAAGTGAATTAGGTTTACTGAGGCAAAGGCATACAGTCTCTGATTTAAGGTGAACAGATTCGTTGTTGATGTCTTTAACATGAAGCTTCTCTCTTTCTCCATCTCCTTGCTTACAACCATGAACACGCACTCACATATATATGTAATATCCTTTTGCTTCATTTGAAATAGAAGTTCATTGTTTGTAGCTGCTGAATCTCTAATTGAGTATAAGGGTGAGTGGACATGGTAGTATAAAATTCAAAAGCATTTGTTAAGACCACAAATTTATCTTTGGCTCTGTGGGTGATTTTGAGGGGAATTTTTGGAAGGGGAAATATTATAATTTTTAAGTATTACTTGATAAAACTGATCAGAATGCACGATAAGTGGAATAAAAAATAAATTGTCATGTTTAAGGAAACTATTACGAAAAAGTTAAGAGCTACTGGCAAAGAAATTCAAGTAATTCCATATTAGGGATTGACTTTCTATATTTTTGTCAACTAGTCATGAGCGGTGCTTTTTTAAATCTATGTAAGGTTGAACAAAGATATTTCTGCAAAATCACTATAGAGAGGGTGCTTTTTCAAAACCATGCTTTTAAAATGGTTTGCCAAACATTAAGTATGTTAATTTAAGCCGCTGTCAAATTTTGTTGTTGGTTTATGTCTGAATTAATGGTTACTGCTGAGAATTTCATTCAATACTTTTCCATAATAGGCCCTGCAATCTAGAGCAACAACTACCTTATACTCCTTAGTGCTTATATTGTTTCAGTTTGCTAAAAATGGTGCCTAATTATTTTTCTGATCAAATAGTGTCCAGAAAACCAATAAATTTTCTCAAGCATGAATTGAGTTTTAATAATTGGGTCTAGCAATAGGTAGTGGGTTTTCAGGTCTACCGAGAAGCAGTCTGATTCCTAAAAGTCATCATATTTAATGTTGCTTGCACTATAACCTGAGCTTTTCTGGAAGAATGTGATATATGTAACTCTTTCTTTCATGCAGAGAAGGATTCTTTTCCAGATTGGACCATTCTGTTTGTGGACGAGCAAGTAGCAGTGACTTGGATACCTCTTCTAATACTGACATCAATGGCAATCGAATTGAGCAAACTGCAGCAAATGGTTTACCGGAGATCATTGATGAGTGTAATGAACAAACTGACTGGGATAATGAGGATAATCATAGCTGTGGAAGACCAGGTGGTAGAACTGATGTTGAAGGGAATGCTGGTGTAGATTCAAGTTGGCAAGAGTATGGTGTGCATCCAGAAAATGGTGCTGTAGAGGTTTCAGAGAACGTGGGAAGAGACGGAGAACAACCAGCCTACTTTGAAATAGATGAGGGTAGGGATGTTAATGCGGAAGAGGTGAATGTAAATTGGCCAGAAGGTACTTTTGATGTATCATCAAGAGATATTATGGAAAATGAAACTGGAGATCATGTTTGTACGTCATTAACCAATGAAATACTTTCTCAACAATCTGAGCCAGTTAGGATTGGAAATGCTCTTCCATTTTTGTCAAATCATGAGGAAGTGCGAAGCTATGGAATTGAAGATGTGAATGGGCCTGCATCTGCTTCACAAGAACAGTGGCCAAATCAGATTTTGAATAGAGGGGAAACAGAATTATTTGGAGCAAGTCCTGAACTTAGTGAATGGAGTGGCGATGTTCAAAATAATGTAGAAGGAAGTGAACATGAAACTACTGCAAATGATTGGGTGGACAATGGCAACAGAGAAGAAGAATCTCAAGTTTCACATGGAAGTAATGGTTTTCAAGAGGCTGTTCAAAGCTGGTTGGAGGAACCTTCTAATCAAGAGCATGTTTCTGTAGGAAGAATGGATTCATTTTATCTGACTGATGATGATAATGTGTATAGTCTGGAACTAAGAGAACTCCTAAGCAGGTATGTACATTCTTTACTGATGATAGTTTCTTCATTGACTGTGTCTAGTTTTGCGGCAATTGAATGTTTGATTAACTTTATATTATAGGAGAAGTGTCTCCACTCTTCTCCGCAGTAGCTTCAGACAGAGTCTTGACCAACTGATACAATCATATGTGGAAAGGCAAAGTCATGTTCCTCTTGACTGGGAATTGGAAGGAGAATCTCCTTCTGCTTTAGAAGAGCAAGATCTGGAGCAGCAAAGTAGGGATCAAAATGAGGGTCAGGGAAATTCTGTTCAAAGTCTTCCACCTCCTTTACCGTCTCCACCAATGCCATCTGTGGAACGGCTCTGGGACCAAGATTCTCAGAATTATAGTTGGCCACATAATGACATGCACCAACGTTTTGGCATTGTGCGTCTGTCTAACCTCAGTGATTGTTATGATGATTGTTTCTTTTCTGTTCTTTGTGGGACTTCTGACTTGGCAGCCAAAAATTGACTTCTTTATTCAACTGTGCACTTCATTTATATCTTGTGAAATTGAAACATTTAAGTGGTCAACTTTTGCAACTTCTTGATTTATGATTCTGACATTGTTTTGCTTATTTAAATCCAACCTAATATGATTCTGTTCCCTCAAGATCTGGTTTTTGTTGTTCTTTTGTATTGGGTTCGATGACTAAATTTGATGATCTTTTGACCGCGATGTAATAGAGCATGTTGTTGCAGGAGTGGGACATCATAAATGACTTGAGGATTGACATGGCTTGGCTACAACAGAGGATGAACAATATGCAAAGGATGTTGGAAGCCTGTATGGACATGCAACTAGAATTACAACGTTCAATAAGACAAGAAGTCTCTGCTGCCCTGAATCGTTCAGCTAATTTATCAGGTTCTATAGTTCCACTTATTCATGTCTTATGATTTCTTGTTCCTTTGTTCTTTTGTCAGAGTGAAGTTGCTAAGCAGAATACGGTGGAAAATGGTTTCTCGGGCACCATTTGCCTGAAGAGAGGACATGTTCCACTTCTGTTTTCATTTTATGTAATCTTTTGGTGACGAACTATTTTTCTGCAAAAACTTGCATCCTTAGAAAGGCAGTACTTCTTACTTCTCGTAATAACGTTGCACATGGAAGTTCTTCACATGTTGGTTTGAATTTTGAAGCCCTTTCATTCTTGATTTGGCTTTCCTTCATACAAGATTTCATATTTTGTGCACTGAGTATTTAGTTAGATTCTATCACAACTATGGTTTCATATTTTCTTATATTCCCTTATTTGTTGACATATACCAATATTATTTTGCAGGGATATGTGATAATGATTTGGCAGATGACAGTTCGAAGTGGGATTATGTTAGAAAAGGTTTGTGCTGTATTTGTGGAGATAGCAGTATTGACTCTCTGCTTTACAGGTAAATTTTAGGAAAATTTTACTTCTAACATGTAATGGAGTTATGACATGCGTGGACACAACCTGATCTTAGATTGTTTCATCATGTAAATCCCATTTTTACAGATGCGGGCACATGTGCGCATGCTCAAAATGTGCAAATAAATTGGTCCAAAGTGGGGAAAAGTGTCCTATGTGTAGGGCACCAGTAATTGAGGTGATCCGTGCTTATTCCATCTTGTGACATGAAGTAGGGAGAGAATCAGAACCTAGAAAAGGAAAAGGAGAAACGATGTTGCTGGATTAACAGTAGGATTCTTGTGAGTTCTTGCGTCTGTATCTGGCCAGGTATCTATTAGTAACTGGCCGGGTTCTTAATGTCATGATTTTGACATAATTGGTTGTACAATTTAAATAACAATCTTTTTTCTCTTATTCATTGGGTCTGATTTGAATAAAGACATTGAATGAATGGAAGAAACATAAAGACTTAAAGTTTACGGTTAATGTATATCCCTAAAGGAGATGATGCTGGATGAGTTCTACTTTTGACTGAGCAGTGAGCACCAAACTTCATCCTTCCAATCTTTACGGGATTCGGAGCCGAGGGCGAAGTTTCCATAGGGCAACCCAAATGTTTTGGTTGGCTTGTGCTAGTGTCGGTTTCAGAGAGAACGTAACTTGGTTATTCGTTAATTCTTAGACACCCGTTTATCTACACTAGCCGTTGACTCGTGTGTTCGTCTCCTCTTTACCTCCTCGCTTCTTGAGATGCAGAAGCGATGTCGCCTTCCTTTCTGATACGTTGTCGTCCCACAATTATTTACTGCCAATTTCACCGATCTTTAGCTCAACTGTCACCAACATCGTACTATTGTGTCTGGGATATCTGATGACCCTCTTCTTTTGGAAGCATAGAGTTTGTGTTCCTCTTATCTCTTGAAACTTGGGTAATTATTAGAATGTAATTTGTTTATTCATTTCATGTTCAGAGCTTCTTACCTCAGATATTGGAAGTACTCAAGCTATGACTTCTGCTATTGTGTTGATCAGCAACTGCACTATGGGTAGCCTATTCGGCCAATGATGGAGGGATTGTCGCCATTTAGCAAATCTTTCTGGATTGGAAAAGGGATTGCAGCATCTTTCATGTGTAACTTAGATCCTTTGCAATATCTTGGAATGTATAATGAATCTGCAATTAAATCCCATGATTATTTGAAGCATTTCCAGTCTCCTCCATTCTACTCCTCCATAAAGTGCGACGATAGTCCCAAACATGAACCTTTCACCTTTCAGGCAATGTAAAAATGCTTTGGCATGAAAGTCTAACGCGGAGTTGATATTCCCAGAACTTGCACCCAGTTGTAATATCTTAAATTTCTGATTGTTGTACCTTGTGATGTCTACATATAGCATGGAAGGAAAATTCATAAAAGTATAGCTATTGCAAAACTTCGAAATTTAACATCATCAGAAAATCTCATCTTTTGCGAACTTCAGAGAAAGATGCTACAAGTTTTCAAGTAAATTAAGACGCGTTCTTTTTACTCTTCTTCCTCGAGGCAAAACTGTTCTGTCCAACTTCAATAGACACCTGCTTTGGCCTACCAAGATGGTAAAATAGTAGAGCAATCAGTCAAATAAAGAGATTACTAATGATTACGTACAAAAAGCAACTTAAAAGGTATAAAAAAATTTTAAAATATGTTTTGTTTTCTTCTATTAAAAATTTTGTTGTCTAAATTTCACATACACCAATCTCCTACTAAAATTTTTTTATTCGTTTTTTTTCTATCGATTATTTTATCTAATGATGAACTCACTTTATGTAGAATTGAATTACATGTATGGTTATCTCTCCGTCTTTCCTCATTATCCACCTTCAACACTTTCAAATATGACAGATGTAAAGGATGAGCATAACCATGCAATATTTCAAATGGAATACCATTAATTACGGAATGATAGGTGGTATTGTAACACTATTCAACTAGAGATAGTTACTTCGTTACAATGGATAGTCACGTCTCAACAGTCCTATTCAACACTACTGTTTTCTCTTTCTTCCTATTCAAAATAAGTATTGTTTTAGAGGGATTTTAATTATTCAAAATAAGTGTCGTTTGTGACTTTTTATACATATTTATGATTTTACTTCCAAAATTACCCCTTAATTTCTCTCACATCTTAATTACATAGATTACACAGATTATATTTTCAAGACATTTTAACATGTAATTAATAAGGGTATATCAGACATTTCATTAATTTTCTTAATAAGTGTGCATTACTCTAAAACGACACTTATTTTAAATAGGAGGGAGTATCTATTTAAGGATGATAAGCATTTGATAAATTCACAAAAAAAACATCATGAATTCGAAAGAGCTCTTTCTAGAACTCACTAGTAAGGGAAAGCTTGGTTAGTTGGTATGAAAAAAAAGAAAGAGTAGGGTGCTTCTCAACCGTCAAATCAGAATATCTTTCCAGAAAAAATCTCATCCCTCCATAGGCTTGCTGACCGGTAGATCTCTCAGGTCAAGACCAGATGATATGAGAAGAAAGAAAAAGGTAAGAATGAAAAAAAGATGCTTGGTGATATATTATAATTGAATGAACATTATTTTTATATCCCTTTTGAGGCAATACTACATTTCCAAAAATTATGAGAGGAATATTAGAAGTCATTCCTCACTATATTCATTATAAATTCAAGCACACCGTGAATATAATTTCTATATCACTAATGATAGTCCTAGATATAAAATGTAATTTGTACACGTGATCAATGAACACTTTAGTGACCTTCGTCATTATACAGGATAAGTGAATGGAATGGAATGTGTATAATTACTCAAATGGAATAAATGATTTAACACTAACATAATTACAAAACATCTAAATTAGATAATCCTTCCATAAAATTAGTGCTCATATTTGCCCATAATTGATCAGATACATATGACGGACGCAATAATCTTAGAGGAGTAGGGGTCTCATTTTATTTCTGGTAAATTTCACAACTTCTAATAAATTCTGTAATATCATTCTACATTTTTCCTTTAGAGAACATATATTTGTATTTCTTTTCCGTAAGTTCCCACAAAACTTGAATTTCTATTAGGTGCAATACAATGAAAAGTATGAGATGATTTTAAGTCTTAAGTTAGGTTTGATATCCACCATCATTATGCTCTTCCACTGTAATAACCCTATAAACTATGTATACACCTAGTTTGTTATTAAATCTTCTTGTAGGTTTACAATTAGCCTCTTACGTCTTTTTAATCTCTTATGATAATGAAGTTTGAATATTACAAATGGCCATGTTATATAATTTTAAACTTATACTGTTGATAAGGCATCATTAAAAATTTCTCACTCCTTTCATATATTTTATCTCGAAATCAAATCTTAATATTTTTCTAGGCAAGTTTATTGAAAGGGTGTTATGATCTTCTTTTCTATCTCAAACTTTTGTGGTCATTTTGAATAATAAAATAACTCACATTTAAACAATAGGAGTACTGCCTGCAGGGTCGTCCCTATAGTCTTATAGACCCAGGGCGAAATTAAAAAAAAAACCCAATAAATCGACAATATACTTAAGTTTACATATTTATATGAAACATAAATGAGTCAATTTATAAGTTTACATAATCAACTAAATATTAAATGATCATAACACTAACAAATACACAGAGGATCATGATTTA
>JAOSBM010000204.1:10346152-10362745 GCA_027568955.1 Erythroxylum tenue | reverse complement strand
ATGTGTGAGAAATTATGTCAAATGAAATGGTAAGAGTTGTACATTGATGTGATATGATGGAATAAGAAGAATCTTAGGATTTGAGTTTTGAGTTTGAGTGTGAATGATTTCAATCGGATATTGAAGTCACTTTGATTTATGATTAGAATGAAAAAAGAAAAAAAATTTATACCGATTGGATTAGTTTAGACAGAGTTTGTCTTAGAGTTTTCTAACGTGACGTTTTTCTAAAATATTTGTTCGCGGATGTCGAAAATTTGTTTCAGTTCGATTTTGAATTCGATTTGCTTTCGATTTCATTCGTTTGTTTCCGCATACGTTTGATCGCGTTTGCTTTTGATTTGTTTATGCAATATGATTTGATTGAACCGTTTGTTTGCTTTGATTCGGTTGAATTGTGTTTCGCCTTTCGTGCTGCTTGGTTATTTCGATCTTTGCAGGCTTATGATCCAATTGCTTTCGGTTGCTTTCGTTTGTTTCCGTTCTCCGTTTTTTGTTTTTCCGGTTGGGGTCCGGTTCCGAAATCGGGTCCCAACAGCAGTAGTATGTAGCTTTGTTGATGTTTAATATGATATTAGCATAATGTAATAGGATGAAACTAAGTTTTAAGCTAATGGTCACTTGTTTTGTAATATCTATGTTTTGTGTGTTTATCTTTTTAAAATTTTATAATGAGGTACAAGAAGAATAATTAACTAATATTAGTTTGTCATTTTAGGGTGTGTTGCATTATGGTTTGGCATAATGGCATTTGATGAGGTCATTCTGTGTTGGACATTCTATGTTGGACCCCAAACTCTTATTGGAAGTTAGAACTATTAAATGAGAAATGATTGGCGATTAGTTATGAGTAAAGAAAAAGGAGAATTCTTGAATTAGAAATGAGGTAAGAAATGGCTTAGGTACAAGATAAGTTATATGTGAAATATTGGAAGTTCAAAGCTGGAAAATGTAGTTGAAACATGTTTATTGAGTATGCTTTGGTGTTCTAGCCATAACTATTTCTTTAGTTATTCAAATGAGATGATTTTTAATTTGGAATAAACTAGAGACTTAGGGCTACAAATTGTCTGATGAGATCGAGTTTCAATTCAGTCTCTAAGAATTTCAATTCTTGGATAGAAGTTTAGCACAGAACACTGTTTTAGTATAAGAACAGTCCAAAAATATTTGGGGCATAACTTTCAGATTTACTGAATCAAATTGAATGATTTTGGTGTCATTAGAAACTTAAGACAGTGAGAAATATTTTTCTAGAAGGAAGTATTATCAAATTCCTTCAATTTTTCCATGATCATTAGTTAAGGAGTTAGAGGTATAAGATGTTAGTTTTAATAGACATAAGGGGGTAAAATTGGAAGGACAAGGTAAATGAAGGGTAAAATGGGAAAAAGACTAAATAAATGGTCTCGAAGTAAGAAAGAAAGAAGAGAAATTGTGGAAAGAAAGAGAGAAGAGAGAAAAACGTGAAAGAAGAGAGGAGAAGAAGAAGAATCGTGGAAGCTAGGGAAGAAGAAGAGAAAATCGTGAGAGAGAAAGAAAGAAGAAGAAAAAGAAGAGAAATCAAGCTTGTTAGAGATAAGTTCATCTTTTCTTCTTGCTTTGATGAGAAAGGGATTAGAGAGAGGGAGAATAAGGTTTTGTGTTGGAAATAATGTGAGAAAGAAGATGAGACCCATTTTGATTTTCGTGGGTTTTGGAATTAGGTTTTGGTTTTACTAGCTTAGATGAACTATGGGTAGGTTAAATCTAAGCCCATTTTGTTATTTATTTTGTTTATGTGATTATTGAAGTTTATGGATTTTCATTAAAACATTGGTTTCAATGAGACTTGGTTTGTTTTAGTAAACCAAGAGAATCCTACCCAAGAGCAAGGGAAGAGACAACCTTGAGTTTGGATTTTCAAGCAAATTAGGTGGGTAATTTATTTATAGTTATTGTGTGATTAGGCAAATCCTTGCCTATGTGTGTGTATGTTGATTGCTTGAAATGGATTTGCTTGAAATTGAATTGTTGTGACTTGATTGGAAATGCATGATGTATTGTGATTATGTTATACCTTGAAAGAGGTTATAACATTTTGAATTAAATGAAAAGAAGGAAAAAACATGAAAGTATGAGCATATGATAAAATGAATATGTTCTTTTGTTTGGGCGAGAGAGGAACCATTTCATTCGTCACGTGCACGTAGACAATAGCCTTCTCCCGGCTATCCGCTTGTGGCATATGAGCTCCGAAAATGGACTCATTTTGTTTATGGTGTAAACTTTAGTTTCTCCATTTCGTACCCATGGGACCCCTTGAGCCATTTGTTTGTGCATTGCATTTGCTTTGTTGAGCATGATAAATGATTGAGTGTTATGCATGAATGGTTGACTAATTATATGAGACGCTTGTGTGATAACATGTTTAACTTTGAGACTTTGAACTAGAATTGTTGAATTGATCGAATTGCTAGATTATATATATATATATATGTATATATATGCTTGAATTTGTGATTAATTGTCGATGGCTATAATTACATTAGCCACTGAGCGTTGTAGCTCAACCCAATATTTTTCCACTTCTCAGGTGCAGAACGAGAAGGTTAGCGATCCTTGAAAGGCATTTGAAAACTCCAAGATAGTTAGAGAATTTTGTACTAAGTTAGTCGATCACTTTTGAATAGCTTTATGATCATATCAAACATTGAGCATCCATTTGTATTTGTATTAAGTTATTTATGTGTATGTTGATATGTAATTAAAGCTAGGCTCAAACTTTTTTTGGATTCATTAATGAAATATGATTGCTTTTTGCTTATGACCTTCCAAGTGTACATTGCACTTTTTCAAATCTTTCATGGGGTAAAAGTTGTGTATTGACTTCGGGGGAAAAACTATACTAATCTAGGCTGAATCAGACAAAGTTGTCTTCTTGGAAGTTGTAGACTATCTTTCTATCTTTCCAACGCTGTATAGTATGAAAATTTTAAATATCATAGTTGAGAGATATGATCATTATAAGTAGTGATGCTGCATAGAATGTATATACAGAACAACTATAGTAAGGATGAGAATTTGTTGTATGTGATGAGTCATTTGAGTTGAGATTTGGGAGTTTAATAAAACCAAATTGGTAACTGAATGTTTAAGGAGTGATATCGCATTAGAAGAAGCGAATTTGGGAAGATTATGAGTGAAAGTGATGTTAGAATGGATGTAGGAACCATTGGAGATGCTTTGGAGAGTGTAGTTGGTGATTTAGAACTTTTGGTAATGTGAGGAAGACCCCGTAGAAATCCCTTCGTCTAATTCATCTTAGATTGAGTCCCTTCGTCTGATTCTTCTTAGACTGAATCCCTTCATCTAATTCATCATAGATTGAGTCCTTTGGTCTTATTCATCTTAGACTAAATTCCTTCATCTAATTCATCTTATACTGAATTCCTTCATCTGATTCATTTTAGACGGAATCCCTTCGTCTGATTCATCTTAGACTGAGTCCCTCCATTTGATTCCTCTTAGCCTGAATCCCTTCGTCTGATTCATCTTAGACTGAGTCCCTTCTTCTGATTCATCTTGGACTGAGTCCCTTTGTCTGATTTATCTTAGACTGAATTCCTTCGTTCGATTCATCTTAGACTGAGTCCCTTCGTTTGATTCATCTTAGACTGAATTCTTTCGTCTGATTCATCTTAGACTGAATCATTTCGTCTGATCCATCTACACTTTTGGAAATTCGAGATTTTTATTCTTTAGATGGCAAAATCTCTCTTCAAGGTCTCACAAAAGTTGTAGATTTCAAAGTCCTCTTCGAAACCACAGTAAAACAACCACAATCTGATATCTCTAGTGAAAGTTATGCCAATTATCCCAAGATAGGTACAATATGATTGAGGATATAATCATGTTTGATTCTCTGGCCATAACTTCATCATCCGACCTCCAAATGAAGTGATTCTTGAACCAATAGATTCCTAATATATTTGTGTATCTCTCCATAAAAATTGATAGCCTTTAATCGTGATTTGAAAAAGATTGATGAAAAGAAAGTGAGGGATCGGTTAGGAGAGCATAACTAGGTTATGAACATACTTCAGTATTTAAATCATATCTTGATTGGTGGAGCTCCGAATGAGATGATTCTTGTTTCAAATAAAACTAGAGACATGGAGCTACAATTATTCTAAAAAAAAGTCAAGTGCTGATTTAGGTGTCAGACTGGTGTAGGCTCTCTCCTTGAGGTTTGAGATGTTATAAGAATGAGGATGAACCGATGTTGGCCAGGGAGATCCCATGGAAATAACCTTATAGGATAATACGCTCACGTCTTATGATACATCCGGATAATTAGGCTCCGAAAACAGGGTCCAACATCTGAAGTAGACATGGTCAATCAAATGCCCGTTTCCTTAAAAAACACTTCAAAATCACATATGGACACTTTCCCAAGAGTTTACATGAGCAATAGACACAACTATGTATATGACTTACACAGGTGTGTCCACTTTTACAGGGATGAAACAATGTCTTTGAAGTTGTACACACATACAAGAACTTATATGGTCCCTCAAATGGCTGTGTATATTACTTTTATGGGCATGTACTTTATCACAAGAGCGTATCTCTCTAAAATAGCTTCAAATCTTCTAATTTCACTGAAAATTTTCTCCTTTTGATTTATAGAGCCAATTGAGACCTAATAACACCCTAAAAACAAAATAAGTAACACAAATAATAAAAAACTCTCAAATAATCAAGCAAAATATACTAAATATGGGATAAAAATAGTCCATTAAGCATTTATCATTTCTTATATAACCGAATTACTCAAACTAACCACTTAAGACTATTAGTACATCGATATGTCAATATAAGATCCTTGGTACTCTAAATATACCTTAAAACTTTCTTAACCATTTTCTAGTAGCTTTGTCTAGGATAGCTCAAAATATACCAATTCCACTAATCATAAAGGTAATATTATGATGTGCACAAAATTAAGCATACATCATGCTGCCATCACTCAAAATATACTAAATACACCAATCATAAAGGAAATATTAGGATGTGCACATAATTGAGCATACGTCATGCTGCCAATAATTGAAGCATAAGGGACTTTTTTCATTTGATCTCTCTTAACATCATTATGAGGATATTAGGTCTTAAAGAACTTGTCACCCTTCACAATTGAAGTCTTTATAGAATAACAAAACTATATCTTATGCCTCTTCAAGATATAAACAATAAAGGTGCTTTTAGATAATCTCATAATACTATTGGCCAATATCATGAAGAATTTGAGCACCAAAAACATATAATGCTTCACCAAGATCCTTTGTGTCAAAATGGAAAAATAATAATTATTTTGTCTCAATAAACATATCCATGTTATTAGTAGCAAGTAAGATATCATCATTGTATAAAACCAAAAAAAAATATATTTTCTCCCACTAACCTTCAAATATACATTGATCAAAAAAAATTCTTTAAATCTATCACTAATGATATAATAAGTACTAAATAGACTCTTAATATGACCTTGAGAGCATTTTACATGTGTTTGGATTATTTTTATAGGATTTGGTAATTAATATGATTTATATTTTATTTTTAAGCCTTATTGTAACTCCTTAATGAAGAATGAATGAGTTAAAACATTTTGAGTCAAAATAAGGAATAAGTTCAAAAAATTTTGAGTCAAAATAGAGCGATCTGGTCTAAGTTAGAGAAATAGGAAATATATGCACGGTGAACACAGATTTGTGTTACACAACATGGATTCATATTCATAATAATGATTAAAGAGTGCTCAAAACATGCATCCACTATGGATTCATGTTAAAGACCCATACAATAGGTTATTTTAATGTAAAATGAGGATTTTTTTTAAGTTGTTAAGGAGCATAGGACTAATATGATTCCATCTTAAACCTATGTTGGTTGAGCCATTATGAGTTTTTTTTTTATTTTGTAAGAATAAAGGGTAGCTTTTGGGAATAGATGGCAACAAATTGTTACAAACTTGAATTAGAGTATATTAAGATAAAATTGAAGCAACTTAAAGAGAAAAGAAGGGAATTCCAATATGAATTAATTGAAGACTTCAAGATTTAATTTAAAACTTCAAGATTTTTATAAGAAAGAGTTCTTCTATTTTGTTTTCTTTCTTGATTGTTGTTGTTGGTTTTCTTATACTTATTATAAACTAAATTGAGATACATCCGGCCTATAACCTATTGTGTAGATTGTTTTTTTATTTTATGAAAGACTTAAGTTATCTTATGAATTATTAATGATTATTCCTTATGTTTGAATTAAAATATGCTATAATTTTGATTCAATTTAATATTTTATATATAAGTATTAGAAAATCATAATTATGAATAAATAATGACATGAATAATAAGAGTTAGAGATGGAGATAGGACCATATAAATCTTTTAA
This sequence comes from Erythroxylum tenue, assembly GCA_027568955.1. Classification (NCBI taxonomy): domain Eukaryota; kingdom Viridiplantae; phylum Streptophyta; class Magnoliopsida; order Malpighiales; family Erythroxylaceae; genus Erythroxylum; species Erythroxylum tenue. The sequence continues at coordinate 10,356,310 of JAOSBM010000204.1, read as the reverse complement.
GCTAAAGTTAAATATATCAAGGAAATTTGTTGAACGAGTTAATGCATTATTAACTAAAAGTAGTTCTGAAGTATTACTTAATTCATATCCAAAAATCTAAAGGAGTTTATTTGTTGAACGAGTTAATGTATTATTACCTAAAAATAGTTCTAAAGTACTACTTAATTTAGATCCAAAAATCGAAAGGAGTTTATTTTAAAATTTAAGAGAAATAAACCTAGAAGTTATGATGTTACAACTACAAATACGATAGTAGGATAGGGAGGATAACATACTATGGACGATTATGTTTAATCGTTGCTTGAAAGAACATAATTTAGCATCTCTAGGCCAAAAGTGAAGGGAAATATTTTTGAGATCAAGCCTAACATGATTCATTTTTTTCAACAACTTATGTAGTTTTTTAGCTTACTATATGACAATTTAAATGCACATATTGCCATTTTTTTTAGATCTTGATACTTTTAAGATTAATGGAGCTTCAAAGAATGAGATTCAGTTAAGGTTATTCCCTTTTACATTAAGGAGTTGAGCTAAATCATGATTGAAATCAGTACCTTTTGGATATGTCACATTTGGAAGGGTCTTGCTAAAATTTTTTTAGCTAGGTATTTTCGTCCTGCACAAGTATCCAAACTTAAAAATGACATCTCCTTTCAATAATTAGAGAGTGAGACATTGTATAAAACTTGATAAAGATGGAAAGAGTTTTAAGGAAGTGTTAACAACATAAACTCGACTAGGGATTATTAATACAAATATTTTATAATAAAGTACTTAATAAAGATGGAAGGAGTTTTAAAGAAGTGTTAACAACATAAACTCAATTAGGGATTATAAATAAAAATATTTTATAATAAAGTAAGTTATCTATCTAATCAGTTGATTGATGCATCTTTGAGTAGTACCACTTGCTTAAAAACTTGTAAAAATTATAATTGTTGATTAAGAATATAGCTATGAACAACTACCAAGGGAAACCTAAGGATAAAGCCAAAATTATCATGTATATATAATATTTTACAATGAAAAAATTAGATCCAAAGTTGGGAGCTTTGAGTAAGAAGATAAATGGTATGAGTTTAGCAGTTAGTTAGCATAAATGATCAGTTTTGGGATTTATGGTGGTGGACAAAACAATTATGAATAATAGTCGCTTAGTAGTATGGCAAAATCGACCAAACATGTTGGTTTTATAAGGAATTAACTTCAAAATAATTCTTATAGTAATACCTACATGGATAAACCATCATAATTTTGCATAGAATAATCAAGTATAAAAAAGAAAAATGCCTTCAGTACGATTTTAGCAACAACAATAGTAGGAAAGGAAGTCAAGTTATGAGTAGCTTGTGGAAAAAATTGTTACTGCATCTGAAGTTCTATTCCAAAGTACCAAAGCATATCTTTAAAATTAGTAAGCCTCCATCCACATCTTGGAAAAAACATTTTTGACATCTTGCTAAACTTGTCTCTAAAAGATAGTTAAGTACTTTGCTTAGCAATGGTAGGCCAAACTCGAGCGAAAAAGTGATTGAAGTAACTTGGAGGAGTGGAAAGGAGTTGAAAGTTAAAGAAAAAAAGGTTGTCACATAAGAAACAAAGGATGATATGAAGGAAAAGGAGAAAGAAAAGGAATCGAGGAAGAAACTTTTCAATGAACAAAAGTCAAAATTCTATACCTGAGCAAACTTGAGATAAGTAAAAAGGAAGATACATTTGATAAGTTTTTAAAACTTTTTTTAAAAATACATATTAACATTCCTTTTGTTGAAACTCGTTCATAAATGCCAAAGTATGCCAAGTACTTAAAGTATCCCCTTTATAACAAGAATAAGTTCAAGGATTTATCGACGATCACTTTAAGTAAGGAGTACTTTTCCATCATGCAAAATAAGCCACCAAGAAAATTAAAGATCTAAGGAATTTTATTATTGCTTGTAATATTGATAGTTTATCAATGAAAAGGGTATTAACAAACTTAGGAGCTAGTATTAATTTGATACTATATGATATGTTTAAAATATTAGGATTTGGTTAACCTAAACTAACTAGGACATTTAATTAGCATATAGGAAAATTAAGTACCCTAGGAGCATTAGAAAAGATGATTTGTTTAGGGTTGACAATTTTATCTTTCCTATTGATTTAAAAATATGGATATGGAAGATGATGTAGAGGATTCTGTAATATTAGGAAAAAAGTAGTATTTAAGATATTCGAATCCGTAAGACATACCATTTATAAATATGATACTTGTTTCTATATAGAGATGATTGATACTGAAGTTTTTCATTTTATGTAGGAAATAATCATATATGATCATTAGATACCTATATCATGCAAGGAAAAAAAGTGGAGGAGGATCACCCTATTCTAATAGAGCATATATCAAATTTGGAAGCTAATAAGTTTATGATTTGGAAGAAGAACCTTAAGGAGACTGAAAGATTGAAGGAGGGTATAATCAAAACTTCAAAGGAGTCACTTAGGTGAAGTACTTAAATAAGGATTATTCTAGCTAAAATACTTATAAAAAGTGCTTATTGGTAGGTAACCCAATGATTTGAGTGTTTTTATTTCAGTTTAATAGATTTAAGAATCTTTAGCATTAACTTGAGTATATCTTTTGCATGATTTGATGTTTGTTTCATATGTTTTGAGTTAAAAATATTTTTAAGGGCATGGATTTAAGGATCTTTTGATGGTCTTTTACTATTAGATCATGATATCCACTGTTAGTTTATACTTCTCAAGCTATAGTTGTGAATCCTTTTATTGCTAGACGAGTACCAATTATCCTAATTTCTTTCTTTTCTTTTACTTTCTTTTCTATTTTTTATTATTCTTATATATCATGTATAGTAAAGATAATGCATAACTTAAATTTGGGAGAGTGATTAACTTGAGCATTAACCTAATTTCATTTACCTTAGTAAGTGAAAATTCTAGGAAATTAGGCAAGAAGATTAAAATACTTAAGTTGATCTATTATAAGGGATATTTTCTTATGAATTGGTTGCATTAGGTTAATATATATGATCAATAATGAGCAATTTATTTGAAACCTATTAAATAGTCATAACAAAGATGCTCAAATTGAATGATTAGTCAAATGTACAATTTTGACATATTTTGAGTTGTTTTAGTTGGAGTTCATAAAAGGTTGATTAGTCCATTTTTGTTGTAAATTGGTAAAAAAAAAAGTAAATAAAGTGAGCATAAATAAATTCTACTTTGCTAATTTTGATCTAATTAATTGATTGAGGTTATGAATTAAAGTGAGCATAATGGTGTTATTAGCTAATTAAAATTGTGACTTAATTGAGTAACTAGTGGTATTCATGACAAGGTGTTTATCTTCACATAAAAAAGTTGGGATGACATTTCAACCAAACTAATTATACTCAATTAAATAATTAAAAAATTACATTTAGTATTTTCTTTTCCATTATGGTTTATCAAATACTTCTAAAATTTTTACTCTTTTGTATATCCATTTTACATATGAGATGAAGTTGCTCAAATTTACATGAATTTGAAATATTATTTAGTTAGGTTGAAATTGAATTACAAGTTAGTGTATTACATAGAGATCTAAGTGGTTGATAAATGGATTATTAAACTAATAATAGTGATATCTGACCTCTTTGATTGAGTTGTTGAACTTTCCTATAATATATTGTACCTAAGCCGAAAATTTTGAGTTTTATTTACTAGATGGCAAGAAAATGATCAAGTGTAGAGAATTTTGATAAGTGCTAAATAGACTACGATCTTAACATGATTTTGAGAGTATTTTGTTTGTGTTTAGATGATTTCTAGCAGATTTGGCACTCAATTTAGTTTATGTTATATTTTTAGATCTTGTTGTAGGTCCTAGAAATGAAGGAATAAATTTGAGAAATTTTGAGTCAAATTGGAGCAATTTGGTGTATGTTAGAGCAATATGGAACCTGTGCATTATAAACACAGACCCATATTCATCATAATGGTTAAAGACTTTCTAGAATAAGGATCTGACGTGAATCCATGTTAAGGACTTACATTCATGATAAATTTTATGAACAATAAGGTTTTATAGATATTTTAAGGAACATATAACCAACATAAGTCTATATTGGTTCCAATTTGGTCAAGACATTTGAATTTTTTAGGTTTTTATGAGAATAAAAGAAAAATTTTGGGATTAGATGGGTACACTTTGTTAGATATATGAACTAGAGTATCTTGACACAAGAATGAAATAACTTTGAAGAGAAAAGAAGGAAATTCCATTAAGATTTAGGTGAAGACTTCAAGATTTCAAGGCTTATGAGAAAGAGTTCTCCAATTTTGTTTTCTTTCTAGATTGTTGTTGGTTTTCTTATTCATTATATAAACTAAATTGGGATAGGTATTGATGGGATGAATCCTGAAACCTATTTTGAATTGATTATTTGATTAAGTGAAAGACCCAAGTTATCTTGTGAATTATTTGTAATTATTCCTTGTGTTCAAATTGAAATACACTAGAATTTTGATTTAATTTTATATTTCATATATAAGGATTGAGAAATTATATGTACGAATAGATCTTGGCATAGATAGTAATAGTTGTATAGAATCTTAGAGAGATGACCATATAAGTCTTCTGAGTTAGATTCAAATATATGAAAGGAATTTATAGGAAAAATTAACACATTATTAGGGGTTTTGATGAGAAAGAGATAGAAATCGATCAACTTAAAGGTAGAGGCTATATATATAAAGAAAGAATTTGGTTATAACTTTAAAATTTTTGCCAGTCTAAAAAATTGGGGTTAAAAATTGAACTGATAAATTCAAGCATATGAAGACTTTAGGGAGATTTTAATCTGGATCTTGTTTACTAATTAATTATTAAATTCTTGTTCATTACTTTAATTTTATAATTTATATTATTAATTTTAGTTCGGTCATCAATTTTTTAAACTTAATCATCTATTTTATTAGATTAGATAATAGAAAGATAATTAGTACTAGTACTTGTACTCCCTGTAAAATTGATACTCGTATTCTCTAAGCTATACTTTAAGAATAATAGGAGCACTTGAGCAGTGATCTTGACAATTTTGTCAAACTTAAGACATCATTAACTTGAAGCTTATTTTAACTTATAAATTGGCTAGAGCTTACAAATTGTATTTTCTTTTCCAACTCCTTCAAAACTAGTATATTGAACCATATAGACTTCTTCACTTAAATCTCCATTTAAGAAAGTATTTCTTACATCTATTTGAAACAACTCTAGGTAAAAACGAGCCATAATTGGTGTAACGATTCATAAAGAACCTTTAATAGATATAAGAGATAAGGAATCAGTGTAATCAATACGTTCTCATTGGATACAACTCTTGGCTACTAGCTTTTCTTTATACCTATCCACTTACTCTTGGTCTTAAATACCCATTTGCAACTAATAGACCTATTTCTTTTTGGTGACTCTACAAAGCTTTATAATTCATTTTATGAAATAGTGTTCATCTCATCATTTATAAAATCAATCCAAAAATAAGATTGAGGACTAGAGACAGGTTCATTATAGGTGATGGATCTTAGGTGCCACTAATATCATACTCAAACTCTTATAAGTATATAAGTAGTTATCAAATATTACAAGTTTCAAACCCTTTATGATCTCATTAAATCCATATTTTCTATGAATACATCTAGAGTTTCTTGTGCTTCTTGCTCAACAGGTTCATCCTAAATGGCTACACAATATTGGTCAACCATAGGGCCAATTATTAAAGTAGCAGAAATAGACAAAGAGATAATCATTAGATATTCTCTGAATATAATTTCCTAGGTACTTGGCTTATACCAATTTCATTATTAAAAAATAAAGCCTAATATGATTTAATAATACTGGTGGTGTATAATGGATAGTGTAACTTAGATCAAAGACTTAGAGCCCTTTGATCCTACATAATAACCAATAAAGTAGCTCTAACAATCTTAGGATCAAGTTTTTTAGATTGCATATTATAGGGTCTCACTTTTGCTTCACAAACCCACTTATAAAAGTAGCGTAAAATGGGTTTCTTCTCTGATTGAAACTTATAAGGTGTTTTAGGAACATACTTACTCGGAAATTGATTCAAAATATAAGTTATAGTTCTCAAAGCATCACCCTATAAAAACTATAGTAAGAGTTTGCCAACATACATCATTGTTGGGCCCGGGCTTGCAACGGACACCTGATGTTCCGAGGGCCCCGGGACCACAACCTTAATCAGTATTGTCCTCTTTGGCCTTGGGGAGTTTCTGGCACTATGTATGTGCGACTTTGCCTTTCTTTCAACTTCCCTTTGCTAAGGTTTATCAAGCATTATGTATCAAGCATCAATGTCACACTCCTATAGGTCAGCTCCTCTATGATCCATTGCTCTTTATAAGAATCGTAACTAGACCTAATGGAGTCAAATTGAGACGGAAGAGACCTTATGATAAACCACAAAATGTAAACCTCTTTAAGCTGCTCACTGATCACCTTAATCTTATGATAACAAGTGACAATCTTTTTAATATGTTCTCTAATATCACACTAGCATAAATAGTGGAATGCAAAATGCCCAAGAGTTTATTTTTCTCATTCTTGAAAAATTTCTTGTATTTCTTATTGGTAGGTTAAAAAATTCTTTAGAATTCTCAATTTTTAGAATGTTATCACATTCAGAGTCCTCCATATGAAACGCTATGATTATTAAACAACATCGATTTGGATATTCTTAGTCGTCATAAAGCTTCTTATCACTAGTAGAAGTCTTAATGAGTATAGATTCTCTCAAAGCCATGCCCAATCTTATAATCATTAAGTTCATTATGAGTGGTTCATTGTTAGTCCTATTAAGATTCAAAGTGGTATAAAATTAATGATTGTTCAAGTTTGAAGAAAAATAATTGGATAAACATTGATATGCATGTAATATAAGGTCATGTTATTCACTCTTTCTTCAAACTCCTTAAAATGATCCATAAAAGTGATCATCAAATGCTAGTGTATATTGAGCATAAAAAATACCCATTCATTTGTAATATCAGTTTTTTAAATATTACAACTAAATGCTTCATTCAACTATTTATAAGATAGTCTAATTGTACTAGTTCATTATATTCAATGAATTCTCTCTACCAATTTAGGCATTCAACCTAACAATAAACTCATTAATAGGACAATTTCATTGTCTATATATATCTTAATAGAAAATTTATTAATATTATGAGAGAATAATATCAATAAAAAATTTTGAATGCTAGGCACTTATAAGAGGTAAGTTCGTAAGCATAAAATATTCAAATATGTCCAAAACATGATAATAAAATAATTAACATAACTAAATGCTACATTAAACAAAAGATAACTAGTTAAAAGACACATAAAATTATCCTAAATATAATAAATTTATCAAGTGAATGGATAAGATATTCAATCTAGAGCAAAATTTTAAAAATAAAACATGTTAAGACCTCTAAAAATAATTGAAATAATTTATGGCCCCAAAAAAATATACCCAATTTTGATTAACACGTGTGAATAATATATGAAGAATTTATTCTCCCCTCCTCATTCCATGAGATTTGATGCCATTATACCATTATTATATTGTTGCATGATTGTGTGTTTATGTAATTATGTGTTTTGTGTTATTTGTGTTATTAGTTTTGCTTGAGGACAAAAAAAGGTTTAAGTGTAGGGATGTTGATAGGTGTAGCTTATACTATATTCTGCTAGATGTTTAAGTGTGTTTTTAAGCATTTCTTAGATGATTATCATATGCGTAAGCTTAGAATTTTTTTGTTGTTAATTTATGTATTATAAGTGCTTGTTTGGTTTAGAGCAAGAATTGGATCTTAATTTTATTTCTTAAGAGGTGTTTAATATGTTTTAGAGTGGTGGAAATTAGGAAATTAAAGAATGAAGAAGATGGAGGAAGTTTGAAGATGTCATGATTATCCAAAATTGGTCACGAGGTGATAGAGGCTAAACTAAGTGAAGCACGATTGTGACTCAAAGAGCATGATCATGATAGAGAGTTTCCAAGTGTGACTTTTTTCATCTGTTTTAGGGCATGGGGGTATTTTTAGAACCGAAAAAAGTGGGAAAATCTTAGTTACACACCAAAGACCCTAATACACTATTTAAGAATGTGAAACACACCAAAAAAAGCAACAACCATTGAATAAAAAAAGATCAAATGTGGGAAATCAAGAAGAACATCTAGGAATTCCAACTTTTTAGATCAAGTCTCCAATAGAGTTTTCTTCTTATTTCATTATTCTTGATGTGTAATTTGAATTCCAAGATGTTAAACATGTTCATGAATTTCTAAATTTCACATTAGAATTTATTCTGGATTTATTTTGTGACTTTGATTATTGCTGATTTCAATACATATTATAGTGTTTGTGATAATTGTGCATGCTTAAACTTGACAAGAAATCGAGAGAGTAAGTCAAAAGTAATCTGAGTTAGATTGTACAAAAAGAGTTGGCAACCTAATAGACCCTCAATTATCAAGTTAATGATCATTCAAAAGAGAGATCTTGTTTGAGAAATTAATTATCCAATAGATAGCTTCAGATCTAATCGAAAACGTTAGGGTTAGATTTATGAATTGAGAGATTACAAATCTGGAATTTTCGAATTCAATTAGGGTTAATTGAGTAGATCTTCAGAGAGAGTAATCAATACTGTAGGAAATCTAGGATCAAACATATAATTGAATAAAAAAGGTTAAAGGAATCAAAATGAAGAAAGAATAAGTCTTAAGCATTCAATCTTGATCAAAAACCTCTAATTTTAATTGACAACTCACTGTTATTTGTTTCTTTGCTTTGTTTTATTTATTTATTTTTTCAATTTTTGTTATTTATTTTTATTCTAATCACATTTTGAATACCGTAGACAAAATTAGGTTCAAATTGTTAGCTATTGCATAATCCTTGTAGGAACGATAAACACTTATACTACAAGTTACGATCCGTATACTTGTGGGTATTAAGAGTTTTATTATTAGATATAAAATGTTGGACCCCACTTGCGGAGCCCAACTTCAGATCATGAAACGTGATCTTAATCCAATGGAATTTCCTTGACCATCAGCTTTGATACCACATATGTTGGATCCCGTTTCCGGAACTCAACTCTTGCGGACTCATACATCTGTTGGACTTCGCTTGATTCCAAAGTCCAACACTTGCTTTGATAACACTTGTGTTGAGTCTGAATTCTGAAATCCAACTACTTGCGAAAACATGAAACCTTGAGCGTGGTTCCTTGCAATCTCTTTAAACATCACCGATTCAAATTCTTGCTCATAACATCCCAAAAAATTTGCTCACAATTTGTTCAATGGCGTGCCATACAAAACAGTCACTATGCTTGAACTCATTTCTCCTGTTTGCGAACAGAAATTGAAAATCTTCAAATCAGAATTTCAATTTGACTTCTTCATATAAATCATAGCTCTAAGTCTCTTGTTTGTTTTGAAACAAGAATAATCTCAATCAGAGTTCTACAGCTCAAGATATCCTTAAGAAGTCTAAGTGTGCTCAAACCCTAATCATGCTTTCCCAATCGGCCTCTCACTTACTTTTATGCAAAATTTCTCACATCACCTCCAAATGGTACAAATTTTCATGGAGGGATAGATAAATGTCTTATAAATCTATTGCTTCAAGAATCACTTCAATTGGAGGTCGGATGAGGGAGTTATGCCCAAAAGAATAAACCATGCTTAAACCCTAAATCGACTTAAACCTATCTTGGTGCGATTGCCATTGCTTTCACCAAAAATGTCGGATGGCTTTCGATTTTGGACCATTAGAAAGACGACATCTACACCTACAACTTTTATGAAGACCACAAAAACAGATTCTGCCTCTAACAAAGTCAAAATTCACAATCTTTCCCGTGAATGTCCGTTAAACGTATCGGGATAAGGAGCCCAAAATGTCCCGAGAAGGTCTGTTAAACGGACATGAATGTCCGTTTAACGGACATAGACTAGGAAAGGGGTGTTTTTACACCTGAGAAGGTCCGTTAAACGGACATTGGGTGTTGGGCCCGGGCTTGCAACGGACACCTGATGTTCCGAGGGCCCCGGGACCACAACCTTAATCAGTATTGTCCTC
>JAOSBM010000204.1:10269349-10280861 GCA_027568955.1 Erythroxylum tenue | reverse complement strand
ATTGGCATTTGGCGAGAATGAAATTCACAAGTAATAATAAGAAATGAAGGTAACTTTCCTTTTCATATTAAGTACTTTTACGAATACATACACCAAGATGAATGGATCCACAAAAGCTTTTCTTTGCTGCTTCCACTGAATCTTCTTTGCCTGATTTGATGCAAGGCAAATGAAGTTAGAGTAGAAGGAGCAAAAAGAAGCTTTGGAAAGCAATAATCCTGCATGCATGGGTCAATACAGAAGGCGCTTATTCACAAAAGGAGGATTATATTAGTATCTAGCTCACTTCTAACCTAATTAGTTTAGCCTCTTTCAACATCTTTGTCCTAAAAGAGGCGTCAGAAACTAGAATCAGTCAGTCCACAAATGCATCATTGATTAATGCTCTGGATGTCAAGTGAGAAGACTCATTTCCGGGTCTCAAGTACTGTACATGTCTGATTCTCTCCTCAAGCATGTCCCAGATTACGATGTTTAAAATACTTGTCATGATATACTTTTGCCTTGTAAGGAGCAATGATCTCAAGGGCCCCATGGACACATTTGTGATACGAGAAGTCTTCCACTGTCCCGTCTGTTCTAACCAGAGTGAAGCAACGTGAATCTTGGTGTACTGGGTGTTTTGCAACCTGTTAACAGAGGGGAGAAAGCCGCAGGGTAAGTTATATAAATGACAAGCCATCAAATAAGCAACAGATAGATTGGAGAATCCTGTTAAAGTACTCAAGGTGAAGCAAAGTTATTTAATGATTAACCTTGATGTGCTGGGCCCCAGGTCCAATCTTCTCATCTTTTCGAGGATGGAAATATAAGACCCTCATCAATATGGACTTGTCTGTTTCATTTAATTGGTGGTCCAACGGATACCTGCATCCAGAACAAGAGAAGGTTACGTGAAGAAACCCATAAATTGTACTTTCATAAAAAAAAAACAAAAGGCACTACAATTTCAGAAAAATTACCATGAAAACAAGATGCATGGAAGCATTATTACTATTCTCGCAATGCACAAAAGAACAAAACCAAAAAGCCGAAACACAGTACAATGGTACTATAACTTCCATGCATACATTCCTGAAGCACTTATTTATGTGGCTGAAAGAGCTGATAAGCATTCTCATAAACTTTTGAGCATTTAATTGCTGTACCATCCACTTATTATAACAACTTTCACACTTAAATATGTACAAACTTTTTACTTCTATAAGGAATTTAATTTCCCTCCTTTCCACAAATATATTAGCTGTCATATTGACAAAGGAAATTATTCTCGTGTAAACAGCACCTTCTTGAAATATGCAGTAAAAACTGTGCGAGCAACATGACATGGATACATAGCTAAAGCTATAAAAAGAACCAGCAGATATCCCAATGACACATCTGAAAATGCATCAAAAATGAAAGGAGACGAATTTACTTACTTATTCAAGATGTTTCGCACTAAGCGCGAGAGCTTATAGATATCATCGTACGTAAAAAATTTCCTTAAGAATGACCTTGATATACTTTCTGCTTTTTTAAACCATTTGGGGTCATAACCTCCAAACTTGAGAGCAAACTTAGCCCCATGTTTGTCAGATTTATAGCTCCGAGCACGAGGTATTTCAAACTCATCATCCAGCTTATTAGAACTGATTTGGGTACCCAGGAAGTCATAGACATTGACAGGCTCTGAAAGCTCACAACTCTGCTAAGCAAAATGATTAGATAATTTAAAGAAAAGACTAGTAAAAAGAGAGAATTTATCAGTCTTGAGAATTCCGTTGGACTTGGTTGATGAAAAGATATTGATATTCCTAGTTGATTGAAGTTTTAAGATAGATGTATCATGGAATTATTTCATGTTTCCGATTTGAAGTTATTAAAAGCCAAACAAGAAACTACCAGAGGTAGCCTTAAATTCATATAGAATCTTTGCAATAACATTCGTAAAGGAATCAGTAGCCTCTTCAATTATATTATGGAATTTGGCAAGGTAGTATTGGTTAAAACTTAGCAGAATCCAATTGCAGATATACCTTCAGAGAATATAAAATATCAAATTGTCCAGTCCCAACTGGAGGAACCAGTCCCCATGCTAACGCGTCCAAGCTTCCTTGCATATCATCCTTGATTCCTGCCTTAGCAGCTTTAATTAAACAATTACCAGGACTCTGCAAACAAATGTCGTACAAACATATATGAACTACATTTACATTAAGTTAGATGTTATTGAATGTTCTAAAGAAAAAAGTGCAGCAAGAACTGACAGAAAAGCAAGCTTGTGAAAAGGGTGACAAGACAGATGCTTGTTCTCTTTGAAGTTTCAAGCCTTTTGCATTTAGGCCAACAAACTCTCCAGTCACTGATAGAGAACTAGCAACAAGTGTCAAGTGTTCAGGAAGGACAGTCTTGCCAACATCAGATATTGCAGAGTTTAAATTCTGTCATTGAAAATGCATGTTAGTAGTTTTTTATACATCAGCATCTATCACATGTAGCCAGTACGGTCAAGAATTACCAAAAGCAACATACTTTAAGGAAAAATTTCCATCCAGCATCTATTCCATAGGCCAAACAAAATTCATGAATATTATCAGGATGACTGCGTGTCCAGTCAATCATATCCATTATAGGGAGACAGTGATTAACAAGCAAGTTCCACAGCTTTGTCTTTCCGGAGATTGCTGACATTGAAACCCTCAAGTAGAGCTCACCATGAGGTTGAGTACATGGTTTTGGTATCCTTGGTCGATCATTCCATAAGATATCCACTTTCTTTATCTCAATGAGTCCTAATGAAGAGGGAAAAGGTTCAGGGAATATCAACAACATAACCTTGTATACAAGATATGAACAAAAGCAAATAGACAAGCCTTGAAGAAGAGATGCACAAAATATAAAATACCCATAGAACGTAGGCTAAATACAAACAATATCCATTGAAGTACTGACCTTTAACAACAGCTTCAAGAAGGAAAGGAATCATCAAGGCTTTAATAGTTTCCAGTCGCATGGATGAATCTTTGGAGCTGTCAATAATGGTCACACTTATGCAAAATGTTCCTTCTTTTTCCTTGTGACTGTCAGCCACACAGCAGTTCCTGATGTTCCAATAAGATATTCATAAAGGATGATAAGAAGAAAGAACTTACTGAAATTGTCTATGCAAAGTAAGCTCACTGATATATGCCCCGACAAATCACAAGCGAAAAAGATAACTTATATGAAATGGAGCCCAAGTTACACAAGGTATGAGTCTTGTATTAGCAACACTGATGATCAGAATCTTTCAAAAAGAAAAAAAAAAGGATGAACAGAAGTCAGCAAATCAATGAAAGTTTTTGTACTGTTGCAAGCACAAATTTGCACCCAATATTGTAATATAGGAAACAGAGATCTGCTGCTTCATTTTCGGATATAAAATTTTCATAGTGCTAAACTGGAAGGCCATTGACCCTACTATTTCCTTACACCATACGAAACTTTTGGCAGAATTTGTGATTGTTTAACAACTCAATTCAAATCAAATCTTGGGAAACCAAAATAAATGTAGTAAAGAAAGTGCAGTGATCATAACAATCCAGTAATTTTAAATTTTGATGGTAACTAATTTCCTTGTAATGCAAGCCGACATTGATTTGGCCAGCTTACTTGCATGTTATTAGGACCTCCGGGGTTTTGGCATTTGATTTGCAATGCTTGTAAAGGGCATCAATAACAGACTGGAGCCTAAGACCTCTCTTCGTCATGATTTCCTGAAACTCACAGATCAGTGCCAGAAATTGAACTACATGCAGACATGGATAGTGGGATACTTGTACTTCAGTACCTTGAATATATGAAAATGGCAAACCCACGGACTAAAACATCTCTTCCCACACCTTTGGGGGGAGTAACTAACCGGAAAAAGACAAAAATCATGTATAAGAACAATAAAGTCAATATCATTTTTGAAGAGTAAATTATAGAGTAAGATCAAACAAGCAAATAAATAGGTTACAGACACTGACATTATTCTGGTAACTGAAACAATATCCAAAAATAATAGTTTCTCCAAATGGTTCTGAACTTCTAAGGCTCCATATTCAAAACCGTGCCTCTGTCTTCCAAGTTTCTCAGATAGAAACAGTGATACAGTTTGGTTAGCATTACTCTTTTTCAGACCACACTCCAGTACATTCTGTGCAATTTATCCACATCATGAAACTTGTCAAGCAATCTGATAATGAAAGTTACAACAATGAAGAATGTTCAACAGAGGCCTGGGATACACCATTAGGCAGAAAAAAAGGGGTAATAGAATCAAATCCATGCAATAGCTCTAAATATGAGATTTGGAAAGAGTTAATTAAAATTTCTTACTACAACTAAAGCTGGAGAAAATAAGATCCATAATTAGACATCAATTATTGTGGGTTTAAGGTTTGGTTAAGTTGTTATCATTTATGATTGCAAGTCAAATTATATATATATTTGCTGTTTCTATTAACAAATTACTTCACATCATCCATAGCATAATCAAGGAAGCTTCCACAGCTTTAATATGTGTGTGTGAGAGAGAGAGATAACCTTAAGGTTTAGTAAAGGAGATTTTTCTAGCAGACTTATTGGTTGATCTAAAGCACTGTAGGCAGCTTCTGAGATAGAACAAGCTGCCAACGAGCCCACAGGTTGACCACCTACAAATTTTGGATCATGAACGACCACATCCTCGCCATAAGATAACTGAACAAGTTGATTCCCATATCTGCTTCTCACTGTTCCATCATAGGCAATACACAGATCGCGCATGAAGAACATAAGCCTTCGAGTTAAAGTCCCAGGAAGATCAGCATTATCACTAAAAGAGCTATCTCGGCTTGTTACTGAATGAATAAAACACTCAAGAGGATTCAAGCCAGATAAGAAACAATTTTGAACCACAGCATATGGGATGTAGCATTTAGCACATTCAACAGCATCGTCATCTTTTAGCTTATTCCAAGCTGCACATGATAGCTCATGGGGCATTCGGAATGATAAAGGAACCAACGAATGTTGCAATCCCAGACACATGCTATGCTGTACCAGTTTCAGCATATTACCCTTGCTTCCTGCCTTAATCATGGATAGCAATGAATTGGTTTTACTGGTATATTTGTAAGCTAAACTTTGAATGTGACGAAAAAATTCTTTAAAAGCATCAACAGAAGCTTGACTAAGTGCAGCAGATCTCTGCTTCTCAAAACACAGGTGTTCTAAATTAAATGCAACAGCACAAGGATCCTCTTCAACATTTCCAGCAAAGAAATCGCGAAAAGAATCCACCATGAATTGTTTAGAATTACATGTGTGTTCTGCATCTTGTAATCCACACAAAATTTCATCCATCATGTTCTTCCGTGAATATTTGTCTGGAGAGAGGTAAAGTTCAGAAAGAGAGACACTCAACCCCCTCATTGACAACCACTCACAAAGAGCTTCCTGAGCAACATACAAGAAGTCAAGAACCTGGCTCTGACATTGCTTGGTGAGGCTCTGGAAAAGGTTACCATCAGTATCACGTAACCAAAAAGATCCTTCAGAAGAAATAAGCTCCCCTTTGAGAATGTTGACATTAAATGAAGGAAAATCATGGTCAAAGTTTTCAGGCAGTAGCAGGCTGATCAATTGTTTTCCTGTCCAGAGACAACCATTTCGTGGACTTCTGATAATTGAAGGCGACAAATATTTATTTGGCGAGAACATATGCAGTTGCTGCATCTGGAATATGGTCAGGAAAACTCCAGGTTCCATGACCAAGTGCGCAGCAACCAAACTATCTTGGCTAAGAGACAGAAGATTTCTGCCACTTTGCGCATTAGTTAACTGTTTTTCTAAAGCAACAAGTTCGCGAAGCTCAGCTCTAGTCTCAACTGATTGAGGAACATAACCATGTAGACAATCACCATCAAAATCTCCATGAAGTGGTGGACAACAGAGTGGATTGATTGCAAGGACTGATGTCACAGGGAGGATTTTCACAGAGAGAGCAATGAGAGAGTGTGGATGTATAGATGGTGGCCTATTGATCATAACAGTATCTCCATCATTAAGGGTTCTATAAATGATGTCCCCAACTTGCAGTTCCTTGGTACGGCGAATGCGAACTAGACTACCTTCTCTACGGACATGAAGCTCACCCTTCTCAAGAAGTCGCACTTCACAGCAAGCATTCAACTTCTCCCAGTTCCAAGCTGTCAGATGTTCTGAAATGTGCATCCTTTCTGCAACATGGCATGGTATTCCAATTTCACTAAGCCGAAGATTAGGATCACCAACAACCACCATTCGGAACGAATGATCATTTCGTTTGCCAAGAACAACATCTTTCATCCATCTCAAACCAGATGTTTTGGAGTTAGAATCATTAACCAGCTTTTGGTTAAAAATGAAAATATCATCACTGACTGATTTTTCTGGTTTTAGCTGTAAATTAGAATAGAAAAAGGAATTATGAGGACGTCACAACTATCGTTTCCAGATAGAAATGTTTCAAGTCTTGCCTTAGAAGTTTTTAGGCAGTCCATAACACGAAAACTCAACTCATTTCCCTTCCCTCTGAAATCAACCAGTTTCTTGTAAGCTCTTGTCCTATCATCCTATTCAGTGGAAGTAAACTATGAGAATATAACATAAAATCATGTGATAAGTAGCTAACCTAAAAAAATACAGAAAAAGAAAAGGATTCATCTTACAAAGATTAATCGCTGCCCGTTTGAAAATGCATGTGTAACTTCTGTCACACGATGACTATTTGGTGTTACTGGAAAACAATTCAGAAATAGTGAATCTTTCTTTAAAACAGACCTTTCTATGAAACTTGGATCAACATCCTTCAGCAAATGGCGGACCTGAAACCAGAAAGTATCCAGCAAACATGAAATTCAATAAGTTAAATAATTATTTACAGAGTTTACATCAACTTTTACTCAAGAAATTTAGCATACTCTTAAAGCTAATTAAAAAACGTGCAAAAGATATATCCTTAAATGATATGAAGAAAGTAATATATTAGTTCTTCCTTAATTTTGATGAGACGGATCTTCATATTAGGCTTTTGTGCAGTAAAACTGCTCTCTAAATGCAGCCCATGCAAGTTGCATACTCCAGAAGCACACAGTTGCCAGACAATCTTTTTTCTTTTTATTCATAATGGTGAGACCTAATAGCAGATAAAGGCATGGGCATTCTTCAAAATCTCCAGATATTTCCCAAACTCCAACCTCAAAGTTGAAAATCAAACCTCCAACAGGAAAGTTCAAAGAGATTACAAAAAACACAACTTTCATTGTCTAGCTTTCCAATTCCAATTTCTCAATTATAAAGAAATAACATCCTGATCCAACAATTTTAACTTATACTTATCAGCACAATGTTAACAAAATTGATCAGAATTAAGATCCAACTTGTCAAAGAGTATTAAAAAGGATTGTAAAGCACAAACCCACAAGGTCCCAATAAAATTTGACCTATCATAAATCATCAGAAAAAGTAGCTTGTGCCCAGAAAGGACAATTGCATTTCACCAGGATTAAAATTGCAGGACCAAAAAGGAATAGTTACTATTTGCAATCTCAATGTTAGCTAGAGTGCCATAACTCATAATTTACAGTGCAGTGTTAAATTATACGACAATATGTCCAACCAATGAACATATAACACTGGCATAAATTATGAATCAATTTGACATGTTTGCAATAATGAAACATCAACGTTCAAATTTTCTTCACACCATGCTATGTCTTAGTATCAAAGAAACTCCTCTGATAACACTTGGAGGCAAGGTAAAATCTAAAAGGTTCAAAATCATTAGGAGCACATTAGTTTGTTGAGTTGACAATAACTACAAAATGGGCATGCACAATAGCAAGCCTACATATGCTTGCTAGAAGGCTTTGACTGGTACCTGAGCATGTGATAAAACTCTTTTGTTTGGTTTGATGTCATTTTCATCTTGCTGTTCATCTTTCGGAATAATATCCCAAAAGTCAGCAGCCAATTTTCTCTTTGGAGCTTTTCTCGAAGACTGTTTGAGCAAATTTTCTCCTATTTCAGCAACAATGGCCGTTTTCCTAAAGATATCATTGGAGGAAATTTTGAATTTTATCGTTGGATACCAATCCTTTGAATCTCCCTGTTCATATCAAAATACACCATTGTAAATTTATATCATCAGAAAAGTAAGACCAGAGTAGGAAAAGATTAAGAATTGCTTCAGCAAACTTACAGCACAGTATTTGCATCCTTTATGTGGGTTTTTTCTAGATTTTCGACCTGTCCTCTAATAGTTGAAAGTTAAAAAGAGATAAAGAGAATGAGTGAGATTTGCGAGGATTCATAAAAAGATACTACCAATTTGTAGATCAGTAAATGCATAAAAAGCTCAAAAATGAAAACAAAAACATTGTAAGTTGTTGCAGACAAAAGGAATTATTAGCAGTAAATTTAGAGCCATCAAAAGAGAAAATATGTCCTACTCAGGAAAAAAAAAAAAGTAGCTCAAGGAAGAAAGATAAATCAGTCGCTATTTTGGAGATCAAATAACAGCTTAATGATATCAAAAAAACAATGACTCCAAATGTAAAGTTGAAGTTACAATGTTCCAACCAAAGTCAAAAGTTCATAAATTGAGGAACACAAATATAAATTCCAAACATTCACAATTTAACTCACTGGAACACACTGTAGTAAAAACACTTTGACTAAAAGGATTAGCCCGTGTAAGGAATCAATAGTGATTCTAAACATATGATACCATCATGATCTCTGCAACAGATCTTTCTTAGTAGGACATTGATATAAGGAAAGAAGTAAAGTGATAGATGTGTATTCAACATGTGACAAAACTCACAAAAATAATAATCTGCCACAACTTCCAAGTGTAGTTGTGAAAGATAATCAGTCCCAATTTATCATTTGTAATACATTCTGCACAAGACAAGAATTGGATATTTAAGATATCACCATAACTGTTTCCTATAACTATGTCATGATGACATTTATAGTAATTATCTACAGAATTCAATCGTCTAGGAATTTATTACACCTACATTCAGGAAGGCATACATTAAAAAAGAGTGAGGTAACAGACCATAGCCAATAAATCTTTTCGGACAGATTTACATCCTGGGCAAATTCCATTCAAGATGTGTACAACTTCTGATAGATAATATGGATGCAGTATTGTGAATGGAAATCTGATCACCCCAAAATGTCCTAAAAATTCATTAATAGAAAGTCAGAAGTATTTCCAATAGATATGAAGGTTCTATTAGTTAAAACTAATCCATGTCAAGTTTTCACACCTTCACAGAATTTTACATCATGGGAACCACATGTGGAGCACTGAGAAGATGGATTAGGAAGTCCCAACTTAGGATCCGTAACCTCATTCACTGCTTCGATAGCCAGAACTGAAATCTTTTCCTGTTATCAATCAATGCATGAAAAAACTGTTAACCAAGCAGCATAACGTTATGTCCTTGTAAACTTGGAAACATGAACTCACCCTCAAACCTTATATGGGATTCATTAGGTTCAAAGAAAACTTTGGTAAACCATAAATGTTCAGAATTAAAAAAGAATGGAATCTGTCTCCACAAGAACCAAGTCAAACATATGCAAGTAAATCTGCCTACTATACTGGCATAAGGCTTCAGATTATGTGATATCTAATCAAGCTATAAACTGCCCACAACTCCATCCTAGTCAATCCTGATTATCCTAACTCCAAGGATTGCAGTAAACATGAATTGACTTTTACTTCATACTTGACAGCAAAGACAATAAAATCATAGCCGAATTAGCATACAGCAAGCATGATACTGATCTCAAATTAGCTATTCAATACATTTCCATTCTCTACACAATCCAGTATATTTGCCATTTAGAAAACTTGTCACCTTTTCTGCCTCGGTTGAAATACCAAAAGTTATGCTAATAAGAACAGCAGATGGCGGTTGCTGCTCCTGAAATAACTCGATATCCATTGAATTTGATATTGGTTTATCACTGTAGCTAAGCAATCTGCATACAAAACCAGATTATTAGAGATTGAAAAGATCACTAGATTCTAGTAGATATGCACAACCATTGGCAAAATACCCTATAAGTTAAAAGATTTAAATAGTTTCTTAAACCACAAGAAAATATAAGCCTTAGATTCAAGTTTCCAGCAGCTCCACCAATCACCTTGGAAAGCTTGAGGTGAAAATATTGTCCTCTATCATCGTGAAACCATTACATTGCTTCAGTGTAACATGACACCATTCAAACACAGTCTCTAAAATTGTGTTCTAATATTTCTTTTGTGCAAACTCATGTATGAAATTATCACAACAAATGGATAGGAGAAAAAGGGTAATCTTCACGATTTTTTTAACCACAGTGATGCCTCTAAATTATATTATGAAAGTAATCATCACATCTGAGAGTGTAGGTTGTTGCAGATTTGCAATGGAAAAAAATAGCTTACCAGCCTCGAGCAAATCTATGAAAGAATTACCAATATATCAAACAATAATCATAATTGTCGAAGGAAAATGTTGGATAACTGTACATGGAAACTATGTCCGCACTATTCTTATAATGTTAATCCATAGAGCCGTAACCTTTGCCAAAATATTTCCTTTTTCAGACTTTCTTCTGTTTCAAATCAGTAATGATTGCGACTTAACTTCTAAAATTGTTCAAATAAAGTGCCCACGGGCCACAGATACAGCATGTAAGTTCCAAACAACCTGAATGATCTCTGACAAATAAATAAGAATGGAACTGATCAATAGCTAATTTCAGCAGACGTAACTGTCTCAAAATTACAAATTTGAGCTATCAACGAATGTTAATGTCCTAAAAATAGATGGTAATATCCACCACCATAAGTCACCTCTAATATGGATTAAAAATAATAAATATAAGCCAACCACCAAAGATACTTTCCATTATGAATCAAAGTTGGTCATATAAAATCCACAATCATTGATCAACCGCTAATAGAGTACGTTTTCCCTCCAAAATTACGCGATCACACAATGGACTACAACATATTAACTTTAAAGCAGAACTAAATATCAAAACAGTATATATCAGTTGCAAGGAATGCGAAAAATCCCAGGCATAAAATGCTCAATAATTCTTGCAATGACTCAAGAGAGAAACTACATAATTTACCAGCATTCTCATTCAATTGATCAGGACGAATTATCAAGAAATAGGTCACTGAAGACAACTGAGAGAATTAACCAGGAACCACCAATATCACTCCTTAATCATCAATCACGTGAAACAAAGCAAAAAACGTCCGCTTAATTAAGCAAAAAAACCTATGTCCATAAAAAAGAAACAAAAAGAAGAAGGAAGCACTAGTAAAACAATAACCAAAAATAAAACTTTACACCTTTTAACCAAATTTACGGTGGAGCCATTAGAACTCCGAGCCAACTTGTATAAAGTTTCGTTCTTTACAAACATTCATAACGCGCCATTAACAAGTCACATAACATGCAAGTAA
>JAOSBM010000204.1:10152316-10163333 GCA_027568955.1 Erythroxylum tenue | reverse complement strand
ATTCACGAATGTTATGTGAAAGCCTTTGTGGTGAAGCAGCTTTGCTAGTTTAAGCATAGTTTTAATGTGGCTTTGAGCTGCGTATGGGATGAACACTGCATGAGGTACAGGAACTTGAGTTGCCATCTCCCTCTATCCAATCGTATTACTCTGGATTATGCCAATTCTACAGGAATCAGCTTTCAACTTATATTGGTAGCAAGAGTCAGAAAACGGAAGATCAAGTAACTACACATGTAGCTTCCATTTCCTTTTCAAGATGACTTAGTTGACAAGAAATTAAAAGGGCCCGCAATGGCGGCATTTGCTGTAAAATAGACCAAGTAATATTATTCAACTACGCAAGTTGTCAAGAAAAACAAGCGTCTGATGGTATCTTACCAAGTCTCATTTGGTTGATGATTCTAAGTGACACTGACAAACAAGTGTGTCTAATTACATCCTTTGTAATTGTAAGTTTTACACGTAATAGAAAACGATATCTAATCAGGCGGAGTAGAGTTGGAACGAGTTTGAACTCCTAATTGATACGGTTTATTTTTTATAATATATTTGCAAATTTAATATTTTTTTTGAATTTTTTTTATTTTTTCAGTTTTCAAAATTTATGAAACCAATAAAAAGTAATTTTATATTTTGTTTCTATTTTTTACCCAGTAAATATATATTATTTAATTATTTAATATGAATTATTATATGAATAAATTAAATTCAAATAAAATTAATTAAAAAATTATAAAGGAATATTATTAAAGTTTAAATATCTTCAAAATATAATTTTAAATAAAATTTGATTTATAATTAAAATATAATTTAATTTTTAAATTATTTGTTCAGAAACAAGTTTCAACTTTCATCCGTTGTTTCTTGGCAAGTCTGTAAGTCTACTTGATACTGATTGTTTTCATTTTCTTATTTTTTGTTGTGTTTTTAAATTTAGTAAAAGGTCTGCTTGAATTTTTATTTTTTTAATTTTATTTCGATTTTCAAAATCTATCAAAACAACAAAAAATTGTTTTTATTTTTATCAACTAAATATATATTATTTAATTATTTAATATATTAATAATTTAATTATATTTATTTTAATTAATTAATTAAAATAAATATAATTAAATTTAAAATATCTTCAAAATATATAAATTTCAAATAAATTTTGATTTAACAATTAAAATATAATTTAATTTTTTAAATTATTTGTTAACAAACAAGCGACATTTGATGTTTCTTGACGAAGCTATGGGTTTGATTGATACTGTTTGTCTTTTTTAAATTTTTTGTCGTGTTTCCAAATTTAGTAAAAAATTTGTTTGAGTTTTTAATGTTTGATTTTTTAATTTCTTTCAGTTTTTAAAATCTATGAAAACAATCAAGAGTATTTTTTGTTTTTTGTTTTTTATCAACTAAATATATATTTAATTATTTAATATATTAATAATTAATAAGAATTATGATTAATTTAATTTAAAATTATATATTTAATTAATTTAAAATTAATTTTATTAAAATGATTAAATAATTTAATAAATTTTTAATAAAATTAAATTAAATTGATTAAATAATTATTAACAAACATAATTACATTTAAAATAATTTAAAAATAAAATTACAATAAAATTTATTTTTAAAATTATTCATTTTGATAAAATAAAATAATTTTATTAAGAATTTATTATAAATATTATATAAGGGATTAAAATAAATTTAATTAATTAAAAATAATTTATCTTTAAATTTTATCTCATATATAATTATCTTCAGTAATAAAAATATAACTATATTGACATTAATAATTAAACAAACTTTTGTTTTTTACTTAAAAGAAAAATACAAAATAAAAACTAAATTCGAACAATCGTTAACTGGACTGGCAGCTAAAACGATTGTTAGAACATATGTAGTTACTCACTCTTGAAGGAGTTTTTAAAGCCAAAGTGGTTGTTTTAGGTCTAATGTAAAGTATATGAACTTCTAACATCATAGGACACATTGAAAAGGTATGTATAAATAAAGTAAAAGACAAATACAAGGAGTTAAGATAGTAAAAGAAGAGGAAATGAAAGTTAAAAAAAAAAACTCTTTTAAATTATAGTTAGCACAAATGACCTAAAAGTATAGTTTGAACCTTGATGTTTATATCTTCCAAATTAAATTTCAAAGTTTTTAAAATATTCAAAACAAATCCCAAATAAATGAAAAATTTAATGAAATCATATCCTCATTAATTAAATATCACATCATACTAATGTGGTATTACTTTTTAAACGAGATCTAATGATTAAAATGTATAAATATGGGTCTCATTGTCATGTAAAAAGTAGGACTTACTGTATGAAATATATAAACATTAAGCGCCACTATCATGTGATTTGGGGTCTACTTTTGGGTTAACTAGAAAATATTAGTTATATAACAGTAGAGCTTACTTTCGATCTAAAAAAATATCATGTCAACATTAACATAATATTTAATTGACGAAGAGTTAATTCCATTAATTTATTTCGTTCAATTAAGATATGCTATAAATATTTTGAAAATATTATGGTCCAATAAAGTTAGGGTTCAAGTTATGTTATGTTATAAATTTTGAAGTTCAAAATATACTTTTAGCTAGCAAAGTTATTTTTAAAAAGTTATTGTTGTTGTACTTCATTTATTGGAATTATAGATATACATACACATATGACACATGATAACTTTCTTTTTAAAGTCTTAAACAAAAACTTTTGAATTAGAATTGACAATGATACTTTAAACATGAAAGGAAGAGAATTTGTTGATATAGACACTTCACCAAATATCAAGTTAAGGGCAAAATAAAAGAAATATTTCTTTTCAATTAATATAATATTAAAAATATAATGCATTCATTAGTTTAAAATATATTTTAATAGATTGATTAACTAATTTAGGTGAATTATATATTTATAGAAATGTTAGATAAATGATATTTAATATGCATATATTTTGAAATAATTATCATTTATTAACAATTATTTGTTTTCAACTAACTTGGTATTAATTTAATACATCAAAAAATGTGAAGCTTACCTTAAGATCAATCTTAATAGACTTGATTTAGAATAAGATATTTGATATGTCAATTTAATACTTTTGGATTTAATTAGCCACTTTTGACATGTTCTTGCGTCGCATGACCATTAATCCCTATTGACCGGAGCTTTAATCTTAATCCTTTTAGGAAACATAAATTTGTAATCTCAAGGATTAATACTTGGTAAATGTTTAAGATCACTCCAATTTTCAAATTATAACCAAACATCTTCATCATTCCCTATCTTAACTTTAAATTTGCTCAGCAAAATGGTCGTCATTTTAATGATTTGAAGCATTGTCCAAGCAGTTAAAAATTTTAGAATAATCTAATTATTTATACACAAGATCTAATTAATTGAATTTTGATAAATATAAGAAGTTAATTTGATGAAGTAAATCCTTAAACAATATATGTAGTCTTCATTATTAATTATTAATTTCTTTTGTCTATGCATATTAATTTGTTTTGAATCTTTCCCCCTTTCTCATTATAAAAAAATAAAAGAGTATAGGGAAGAAAGAACTTAAACAACAACAAAAAATTATATGAGTCTAAGAAATATTCAAGTGACAAAAGCACAACATTTTACTTATGAGAGTCAAAGAATTTTCTAAGGACAATTTGTAAGTCAAGAATTTGGTTTTGAAGGTTGTCAATCTATTGACACATGTGATCTTGATTGGAGCAAATGTCCCTTAGTTGTTGTAAGATCAGATCATTTGTGCTTTGGAGTGGAACAGGGACTGACTTTCGTGGGGTTGAACTTAAGATACCTACAACTCTTTCTAATTTCTTTTCAACCCACACACTATCCTTCAGCTTGTAACAAAATTAGTAAGGTATGGAAGAATGGAACTTTATTGGTTCATACCAATTCAGGTTATCAAATGACACTTCAAAATATGCAAAAATCTTAGTTAACATCATTCCATAAGGTAGACCACCAGTTGTATTCTTGTGACTTCCCTTGTCTACCATAAACTTCAAGATCATCGCCGGAGGATTCATCTTATTGCCCTTTAGCAAATTATAAACTACATACGTGCTTAGGAGACTACACCTCTCTACTGAACTACTCGAAAAAATGGAAGTAGTCAAAATGGATACAAGGCATCTTGGCAGAAGATCTAAGTGTATGCACCAGGGTCTTCCTTCATGGGCATTTTCAGTATTCATGCAAATAAAATTCAATACTTCCCCTAAATCAATGTCAGCAATGTCTCGCTTATAATAGGGAAGGTCTGTCCTACCTTCAGGAATTACACTCAGAACGTTTCCTAAGATTTCCTTTGTAACCAGGATTTTACAATCACGTACCCAAGAGATGACTATTAGCTTCCCATCAATTTCTTCCTTTATCATATATTTATAAAAACATTTGACCAATTCATCACACAGTTTTATCCAAGCTTAAGAAATTCTCCCAATCAACAGCAAGAAAATAGGGAGTGATGGGAATACCTATATCATCTAATAGATAGGGAGGCAAGATGCATCTAGCTACCACCTTTTTCTTCTTGTAGCGCATCTTGTACCCTGCTTCAGCCTCCATTGACTAAAATAACTTCACTGGTGCTGCTGAAGCCTCTCCCTTCTGAATAATGGTGAGTTTCTTCGATTTTGTTTTTTCTTCCTTAAGGATTTCTTCAAACAAAGCTTCTTTGAGGAATATCTCATTCCTTATAATGACATCCTAATATTTTCTTCGGCCAAAGGCTCTTTGCCTTTTCTTATTTCTTCCCTTTTCTTTTCTTTGATTCTTCTTTTTCTTTTTCTTCCGCCTCAACAAGAGCTTCTTTTGTAATCCTTGGTCTTCTTTCCAACCGAGAATGTTCTTCATATGAACTATCATTGTTTATTACCCACTGCACTTTAGGCACTTTATTCTCTTTGGGACCAGGTTTAGGATTTGTGAAAGTTTTTGAAGAGGGAGTGGGTAGAGAGAGAATAGGTATATGAAATTTCACATTTTTCAGTAGCTCTTTCTTACTAAAATCCTCTTCTTCATCTTCACTTTCTTCTTTCTTTTCTTCTCCCTTTTCTTTTCCCTTTCTTCTTCTTCAGAGTCAGAAGCATATTGTTTTTTGAATGTTTCTTCTTTGTCATCTGAAGAGGAGTCAGGATAATCTGGCGACAACAAAGAAACAATCTTCCTTTTCCTATCCTCTGGGGTCTCCTGATTGGGTATTTCTAAAGTTTGGAGCTTTGAGGAGACAAAAACAGGTTGTGTTGTCCATAAAACCTACTATGGGAGACAAAGATGAGGAATCAAAAGCAAAGATTTGTTCATGATGAGGTGCTTCACCATGGCTAGAAGTTGAAACAAAAAATTTCTTATGTCCTCTTGATTTCGTTATGCCATTATAGATGAGCTTTGTGGCATTTAAGAGAGAAAGCAAGAGAAAATAAGAATGCAGAGAGTTAGGGTGTAGAGAGAATAAGCAACGCGGATGAGAATGACAAAGATGAGTAGATGAGAAAAGTTTGCTTAGGGTATATACTAAGTGATTCCTGAGCCTTGATCTCATGAGAGGATGAGTAGATGCACAGGCCAGAAAAGGAAGCATAATCGGTTTACATATCTTTTGATAGACGCATACAAAGAGTTTTCATATTGCACACGCATTTTTGAAAAAATTGAAATGACGCTACGAATGACTCCCCCTTTTTAAGACACTTGTCACTTAGAATGTCAACTCAAGAGAAGGCTTCTAAACTAGGAGGGGCCTTCTAAACTAAAAGGAGCCTTCTAAGTGAAGATAAAAGCTTCTAAACTAAGAAGGGCCTTCTAAATTCTAAGGAGTCTACTAAACTAAGAGAGAGTTTCTAAGGAATCAGAATAGAAGGACCCTGCTAAAAGAAATGTAAAGACAAGTAGCAAAGAATATTCATACAGAAATAATATAAGATAGTTTGCACATACCAAGCTTTTTTCTTAACACGCAAAATCTATCTTCAGAGAGTGGCTTGGTGAAAATATTAACCACTTGATTCTCTGTATTAACATGCAAAGGTCAATGGTTCCTTCTAAAATATGATCTTTAAGAAAATGATGTTTGATTTCTATATGTTTAGTCCTATAATGATGTACAAGATTTTTAGAAAGATTTATAGTACTAATATTATTACATAATATAGGAATATGAGAAAAGTTTAGAGAAATCCTATAGTTAATGCTTCATCCATAAGATTTGGGCACAACAGTTGGTAGCTGCTATGTATTTCACTTTAGTCATTGAAAGCACTGTGTAATTTTGCTTCTTGCAGAACCAAGATACTAGACATCCTCCAAGAAATTAACAGTGAACACTTGTGCTTTTTTGATCGACTTTATCACCTGCATAATCTACATCACAATAGCCCATTATGTCAAATGAATCAGTTTTTGGATACCTTAGTCTAAAATCCATAGTTCCTTGGAGGTATCGAAAGATTCTTTTGACTGCTTGAAGGTGGCTTTCTTTTGGATTTGATTGAAAACATGCACAACGGCACACATTAAGCATAATGTTTGGTCTTAACCTTGTAAGATATACCAATGATCCAATCATTCCTCTATACTTTGTCTCTTCCATAACTTTGTCGTCTTTGTCTTTATCAAGTTTAGTTCCTACGTAGATGGGAGTACCTATCGGTTTGACATCCTCAAAGTGATATTTCTTGATGAGTTAGTTTGTGTATTTGTCTTGGCTAATGAAGATTCCTTTTTCTATTTGTCTTATTTGTAATATGAGAAAAAATTGATAATTCTCCCATCATACACATTTCAAACTCCCCTTGCATTAATGCTAAAAATTCTTCACAGAAAGATAGATTAGTATCACCAAATATTATATCATTATCATATATTTGCACTATGAATAAATCATTCTCCTTTTTCTTAATAAATAAGGTTTTATCGACCTTTCCTCTTTAAAAATTATTCTTTAGCAGAAAGTTACTTAGCCTCTCATACCATGCTTGAGGAGCCTGGTTTAAACCATACAGAGCTTTGGTTAACTTCATCACGTAATCCTGATGGTTTTCATCTTTAAGGATTGCTTAACAAATACTTCTTCGTTAATGTAACCATTTAAGAATACACTTTTAACATCCCTTTGGAACAACTTAAAGTTTCTATAGCATGTAAAGTCAAGGAAGATTCTAATTGATTTCAATCTAGCAATAGGTGCATAAGTTTCATCAAAATCAATACCTTCCTGTTGATTGTAACCTTAAGCTACAAATCTAGCTTTATTTCTTACCACCTTACCATTTTCATCGAGTTTGTTTCAAAATACCCACTGTGTTCCAATGATTAACTTGTTTTGAGGACAAGTTACTAGATTCTAGACATTGTTTTTGTCAAATTTATTCAGTTCGTCTTTCATGGCTGACACCTAGTTTTCTTCAGTAAGAGCCTCTTCAACTATCTTTGGTTCTAATTGGGAGACAAGAGCAACAAAGTTGTTCTTGAACAATGATCTTGTTCATAGACTTTCAGAGGAATATCCCAGAATATATTGATATGTATCAAGACCTCTCCATTCTTTTGGTGTTTTCGATGCATTGGTTCTTGCTGAGATGAAGGAGACTGCTCTATCCTAACTTCAGACGGTCCTTCTTGATTTTGTAATTCTGAAGGTACTATAGGTGTAGTTTGATTCTCTGATGTATGTTTAAGTACCAATAGATGCTCTTCATCATCTGAGTCAGCTATTATTGTCGAAGGTAGTGCTTCATCAAATACCAAATGTATCGATTCTTTTATCTTCTTTGTTCTTTTATTATATATTTTGAATCCTTTACTAGTCGTACTATAGCCCAGAAAGATAGGTTTGTCTGATCTCGCATCAAATTTTCCAAGGTTGTCTTTTCCATTGTTTAGAGC
The DNA here is from genome assembly GCA_027568955.1 of Erythroxylum tenue. Classification (NCBI taxonomy): domain Eukaryota; kingdom Viridiplantae; phylum Streptophyta; class Magnoliopsida; order Malpighiales; family Erythroxylaceae; genus Erythroxylum; species Erythroxylum tenue. Next base: position 10,155,405 of record JAOSBM010000204.1, on the reverse strand, counting down.
AAAACACTTGCAGCCAAATGCTCGAAGGTAAGCAACATTTGGTTTTCTTCCTTTCCAAAGTTCATAGGGGTCCTTTTTCAAAATAGGTTTTATAAGACAAATGTTAGGTAAATAACAAGCGATTGTCAAGGCTTCTACCTAATAACCATGAGGTAGCCCACTTTCACATAACATTATTCTGGCCATATCTACGAGAGTCTTGTTCTTTATCTTAACAACTCCATTTTGTTGAGGAATCCTTGGGTATGAGAAGTTGTGAATTATACCATTTTCATTCCAGAAGTCTTCAAATTTTTTGTTATCAAATTCTCATCCATGATTGCTTCGAATCAATGTAATTGAGTACCCTTTCTCAGTCTGAATTTTTCTGCAAAACTTCTCAAAGACTTCAAAAGTATCATCTTTATTTGAAAGAAAATAAACCTATGAGAATCTGGAAAAATTACTTACTATAACAAAACTGTAATGCTTGCCACCAAAGCTTTGAGTCCTAGTAGGACCAAATAAATCAATGTGCACAAGTTTAAGCGGCTGATTAGTAGTCATAATATTTTTATGAGGGAAGTTGCTCATGATTGGTTTCCTTTTAAACAAGCTTCATAAACTTGATTGCTCTCAAATTTCAAATTTGGCAGTCCTCTTACTAACTCATTTTTGGACAATTTTAATAGAATGCACATATTAGCATAACCAAATCTTCTGTGCCGGATAAATGAATCCTTTTCTATTGAGACAAAACACTTGTTAATTTGAGAAGATATATCTTCCAATTAAGAACAATGTATGTTCTGATTTCTAGGATGAACGAATAGAATATTATTATTAAGATTATCAATTATTTCACAATGTGATGCATAGAAAGTAACTATGTAATCCATATAACATAATTGACTTACGTTAAGCAAGTTATGTTTCAATCCATCAACAAAAAGAACATTATCAATAGAAGCAGAGTTAGAATCACCAATTTTATCAATTCTGGTAACTTTTGCCTTGTTTTTATTGGCAAAGACAACATTACCTCTGTCTTTCCTTTCAATATAGTTGAAGTACGATGTTTCACCTATTGAGTTGTTCTGAGTGTCTCGAACAACTGCTATCAACTATCCATTGATTTTCTCTTGTCTATGTTTTGAAACATCTCTCATCATCTCCTGATTCAACCATAAAGCAAATGTTGTTGACTTCCTCAGGCTCTTCTTCTTTAAAGTTATCAAAATCCTCATCTGACCAAGCTGCAGTCATAACATGCTTTTCTAGGTTTCTATTTTTTGTCTTGTCCTTTTAAAGAAAAGGACATTTTGATCTTGTGTGTCCAGGCTTTTTGTAACGATAGCATATGATTTGATTATTTTGTGTATTACCATTGCCATTGCTGCCTTTTGATGGCAACCTGTTGTTATTAAGGAAGATCTGTAATCTGCTCCTGTATCTTATCCACCTGTAGATATTTTCTGATGTATTCAAATTGTATAATCTCTTTTTGTAATTTGAATCTGATTCATCAATCCCTCATCTATGAGGATTTGATCTTCCCTCTGTATCTTATAAATAGTTTAAAGATTAATGCAAAAGTGTGCAAGCCTTTTTCTCATCTTCTGCACTTAATCTTCATGGTATCAGAGTCAAAAATTAAGGTTTAAACACCCAATTTTCTGTCCTTGTTTTCTTCTTTCTTTCTCTGCATTCGTTCCTTGTTTCTCTCTTTCTAACGTCATGACAACTGGGTCCTCATCTCTGATGTCTCTCAGCCCTCCATCATCACATCATCAAATTACCATCAAACTCACCTCTTCGAATTATCTTCTCTGGAAAACTCAAGCAATTCCTATCCTTTCTGGTCATCAGTTATTACACCACATTGATGGATCAAAATCACCACCTCCTAAAGAAATCAACAATGCTGTGAATCCTGAATATACCTCTTGGTATCTGAACGACCAAATTGTGTTGAGATGGATTTTGGCCTCTCTTTCTGAGGTAGTGCTTTCTCAAGTTGTCGGAGTTACTACTGCATCTGTTTCCTGGTCACGTCTGCAAACCATTTATGCTTCTGGTTCTAGAGCACAGATTCGAACTCTAAAAAATGCTTTTCATGTTTTATCTCGAGGTAATGATCAAATCACCACCTATATGGATCATGCTAAGAGAATGTATGATCAGTTGTCTACTCTCGGTGCTCCTATCACTGAAGATGATCTTGTTGATCACATTTTGTGGGGTCTTGGTTCTGATTACAGACCCTTCACTCGCAACATTGAATCTCAGTTAACTGCTGTTTCGTTTGACAATCTGTTTGGCTTGCTTCTCTCTGAAGAATTGCAGCTTCAAAGTTCAATTGATTCTCTTAACCCTACTGCTGTGGCACACTTTACTCATCACACTACCACTTGTGGAAATCGAGGTAGAGGCCATGGTCATCGATGTGGAGATTCTCAATCTACTTCTAGTCGTGGTCGCTCCACTTCCACAAACAGGGATCCTTCTTCTCTAACCTGCTATAATTGTGGTGGGCAAGGTCACACCTCAAGACAATGCCCAAGTCCCAAATTCAACAACATCAGTGATTACAATTCTAAACCAACGTCCAATTACACTTCTTGTCCAAGTGCTTCTAAGCCATGGGTCGTCGATTTTGGATCAACTCATCATTAAACTTCTGAATTGGAAAATTTGGGCATTCATTCTGAATATTCAGGCACTGGTGAAGTTACTCTCACCAATGGTAAAAGCTTACCTATTACTCATATTGGTTCTAATCATATAACACTTGATTCTCATCATTTTTCTTTGAATAATATTCTTCATGTTCCTCAGTCTAACACCAATTTGATTTCTGTGCTTAAGTTTACTATTGCTAATGATGTTTCGATTGAATTTTTCCCATCTTATTTTACCATTAAGGACCTCAAAACGAAGCAGCTGCTCCACTAGGGATACATTAAAGATGGACTTTATCAGCTTGCATTTGATCCAATTCCTCCTGCCAGTCATTCTGTTTCTTTATCTACATGGCATGCCCGTTTAGGCCATGCTTGTTCTAAGACTGTTAATAAAGTTTTATCCTTGAATCAGTTACCTGTTTGTTC
>JAOSBM010000204.1:10135467-10148464 GCA_027568955.1 Erythroxylum tenue | reverse complement strand
CGCTTCGAATTCGAAAAGAATCCGTTCTTTCGATTTCTGCTTTCGATTCTGTTTGCTTCGCATCCGTTTCTGTTTTCCGGTTGGGATCCGGTTCTTGAGATCGGGTTCCAACACTTTCAAAGGGATCTCCCAAAATATATTGATGTGTATCAAGACCTCTCCATTCTCTCGGTGTTTTTCATTGCATACGCTCCTGTTGAGATGAAGGAGCTTGCTCTGTTCTAGCTTCAGAGGGACCTTGTTGATTTTGTAATTATGAAAGTATTATAGGTGTAGTTTAATTCTTTGATGTATTTTTAAGTACCAATGGATGCTCTTCATCATCTGATTTTGTTATTGTTGTCGAAGGTAGTGCTTCATCAAATACCATATGTATCGATTCTTCTATCTTCTTTGTCTTTTATTATATACTCTGAATCCTTTAGTAGCAGTATTATAGCCCAAAAAGATAGCTTTGTCTGATATCGCATTGAATTTTTAAAAGTTGTCTTTTCCATTGTTTAAAACGAAACACTTGCAACCAAATGCTCGAAAGTAAACACCATTTGTTTTTCTTCCTTTCCACAGCTCATAAGGGTCTTTTTCAAAATAGGTTGTTGGATTGCCTATGGCTCAGGTATTCACAATATGCAGCGAAATGGGCCATACTATACAACAAGAAGTATGACCGAAAATTATAACATGTACGAAATTACCTCTTGATGCGGATTAGTATTTGTTTCTTTTCAGATTCGTAGACACTGTAATGCGTAAATGTCCTCTACTGATATCCACACGAGGATGAATGATCCGGGCAGCGGCTAGTGTGTGCTAGCACATTCTAAAACCCTTTATGAACGCCGCACAATTTTTCTCTCGGAAGAAGAACGAACAACTAGAGTGGCTAGGGTTTTTTTGTCTCTCATCTAATAAGAAATAAGTTTCTCTATTTATAGAAAAAACCTAATCCCTATTCTTATTAGGAATTATTGAAGCTCAATAAGTTTCGACCCATATTATATCTCATATAATAAAAGCCCGACAACTTAATTCAATCTAGCCTAATAAATATATCCACCTATATTTATTCAATGCCTAATAAATTAGGCTCAAGAGAATAAGCCCAGATCACATCACTCTTTGTGTGCGACCCTGTAGGCTCATTTGATGTTGGCAATGGGCTTAATCACACTTCAAGGCCCATAAGTCATAAGTGGCCTCTAACAAGACATTATGACTACCTAAATCAAATGAAGATCGGTAATCCGATTTAACCTATAACCATGGATATAAGCTCAGTCCCTTTGTAACACGATATTAAGATTACTCACAAGGCATGGTACATGTCAACCTTTGATTAATCATAGTTTCTTGATCCCCAAGTTGATTGATTATAGCAAATGACATTTATGACTCCTCATCAATTCATTTGAGCACAGCCATGTATTTCTTCATTCATACTTATCAAGAGGCCCAAATGATATCTCTCTCATTTAAGAGAGGTACAAATCCCATCTACATCATTCCCATCCCTTCGTATGATTCATTTCATATCCAACATAAGAATACTTGTTATTCGGTTAAGAATAACTTAGTCTACTGTCAAAACATTGAATTCCTCATGCAGGGAACCATGATGACTTTAGGTCAGAGGACTAAAGTCAAACCATATTGAGAATCACTAATGAAATGAAACCATGTAGTGTTCTCTCTGTGGGTCGGTCCAATATATGTTCTCTAACATATATCTATGTTTCTGATTTGATAACTCATATCCATGACTAGAAAAGTATGATCATCAATCAGAACAAATACTAGCCTTAATTCATTATTGTTCCACCAATAACGATCGACCAGGGACAATTTAGAATAGTATTATAATTCTTATGGTTTTACTATTAAGTCACATACTTGATGACATAAGCCTAATACTATTCATGAAATGTAAATCAAATTACATAAACGATATACATGCATATATAAAAGAATACCTTATAATATATTATTAATAAGTCATAATGTTAGTACAAAAAGTCACATATGTCCATTGGCCTGGGGCACACTACTAACATAGGACTTATGAGACACCTGTTGAGTATATCATAAGCCGTTGACACAGCTTCTGCCTAGTAACCATGAGGTAGGCCACTTTCACATAGCATTGTTTTAGCCATATCTACGAGAGTCCTATTCTTTCTCTAGATAACTCCATTTGGCTGAAGAGTCCTTGGGCATGAGAAGTTGTGAGTTATACCATTTTCGTTGTAGAAGTCTTCAAATCTTATGTTATCAAACTCTCCTCCATGATGTTTGAATCGATGTAATGTGGTACCCTTTTTCAGTCTGAATTTTCCTGCAAAACTTCTCAAAGACTTTAAAATGATCATCTTTATTTGATAGAAAATAAGCCCATGTAAATTAGGAAAAATCATCTACTATAACAAAACTATAATGTTTGCCACCAAAACTTTGAGTCCTAGTAGGACCTAATAAATCTATATGCACAAGTTCAAGTGGTTAGTTAGTAGTCACAATATTTTTAGGAGGGAAGTTGCTTCTAATTTTTTTTCCTTTTAAACAAGCTTCACAAACTTGATTGCGCTCAAATTTCAAATTCGGCAGTCCTTATTTTGGAAAATTTTGATAAAATACTCATTTAGCATGTCCAAATCTTCTATTGAGACAAAACCTTTATCACTTTAAGAAATATATCTTCCAATTGAGCACAACATATCTTACAACGAATACAATATTATTATTAAGATTGTCAATTATTTCACAATGTGATGCATAGAAAGTAACTCTATAACCTTTATCACATAATTAACTTACACTAAGCAAGTTATGTTTCAATCCATAAACCAAAAAAAACATTATCAATAGAAGCAGAGTTAGAATCATGGACTTTGCCAATTCTGGTGACCTTTGCCTTATTTTCATCGGTAAAGACAACATTACCTCTGTCTTTCCTTTCAATATAGTTAAAATGTGATATTTCACGTGTCATGTGTCTCGAACAACCGCTATCAACTATCGATTGATTTTCCTTTGTGTTTTTTTTGAAACTTATCTGCAGAGTGTATTATCTTATTTTTGGTACCCAAATCTTTATAGGTCCTTTAATGTCAGTAGTTTGACCTTTTGGTCTCCAAACATACATTTGAGTTGGTTTTTTCATTTTCTAAAAGTAACAAGAGTGATTAATATGATAATGTCTACCACAATAATCACACAAAACATATGAATGATAGTTTTATATTTTTTTTTCACTTACCAGGTTCTTGTTGTTTTGGCTATAACTACAGTTGGATTTAATAAAGAAGTTTTTGTATGGCCTGATATTGTTCTTTCATTATATCCTATTTTGACCTTATCAAAAACACATTTACCACTCCCAAGTAATGCATCAAGATTGTTTCTTCCATAAATAAAATTAGCAAGATCTTTTTCAAGAGAAACAATTCTCTTAGCACATTTTTCTTTTTTGAGTTTTAAAGCAATAACTTTCTCTTCTAATTTTTTTTTATCTTAGTAGAGTCATTTTCAAGCAATGAGTTTTCTAACTGAATTATTTTTTGTTCCAAACATTTTATTCAGAAACTACTTGTTTATTATCATTTTCAAGAGAAGTGACTTTAGATAACAAATCTTTGTTTTCCAATTCTAATAATTTAATCTTATTCGTTAAAGATTCATCATTATTTTTTGACTTCTCAATCTTTTTGAAATATTGCACTGTTAATTTTTTGTACTAATCATGTAAGTCATGATATGCATATCTCAATTCATCAATTTCAATATCAAAGTCAGAATAATATACCTCATCATCTTCTGATTCAGACATAAAGCAAATGTTGCTGACTTGCTCAGGCTCTTCTTCTTTAAAGTTATCAAAATCCTCATCTGAGCAAGTTGCAGTCATAGCATGCTTTTTGGGTTTTCTATTTTCTGTCTTGTCCTTTTGAAAAAGAGGACATTCTGGTCTTGTGTATCCAAGTTTCTTGTAATGATAGCATATGATTTGATTATTTTATGTATTGCCATTGTCACTGCTGCCTTTTTATAGGAACTTGTTGTTTCCATTTTTGTTATTTCCTTCTCTTTTCTTCATGAGCTTCTTATTGTAGAAGCAAGCATATTGTCTGACCATAAAGTTGAATTTGTCATCTCCATCTATTTACAACACAATATCACGTTTATCATCATTTGATGGATTTGATTCGTCAACTACTTTTAGTGTCATTCCTCTTCTGTATGAGGATCCTTCATCTCGCCTAAGCTCGGCTTCATGAATCATTAAGTTTCCTCTTAACCAGTCAAATGAGACTGTATCAAGATCTTTTGCGATTTTTAGAGCTATCACTTTATGTCTCCATTCCTTTGGTAATGATCTTAGAATTTTTGTTACCATCTCGTCATTTGGATATATGTTGCCCAATTTTTTCAAGGAAGTGATGATATTGTTGAAATGTTCGAAGAACCCGTGTATTATTTCTCCCTATTTCATGCAAATAGTCTCATATTAATGCACTAAAAGACTTATTCTATATTTCTTTACCTCATTCGTTCCTTTTTGAAGCTTATCCCATATTTCTTTTATTGTAAAACAATAGGATATCTTTTCATACTCTTCTAGAGATAGTGCACAGATCAGATAATGTTTTGCTTTGGCATTCAGATGTGCATTTCTTTTATCAGCATCAGTCCACACTTCTACATTGCTAGTAGCAGGAGGTGTAGCTCTAACTTTGATAGCTTGCCAAACTTTTATATCCAACGATTGAAGATAGATAGCCATTCTCTCTTTCCAATAAGAGTAGTTGTTTCCATTGAAGTAAGAAGCTTTGAGACGGATTGTCCTTTAAGGATTCTTAAGTTATTTGTCATGATCTATCACGTGATGTAAAACACAATAAATGTGAAACCTCGCTCTAATCCCAAATGATAAAGAAAACACACTCAAGAGGGGGGTGAATTGTGTGTGATAAAAAAATTCGCAAGTTCTTTCAATTTGTATAATAAACAGATCCTAGTTAGCGAATGAAAATAGTAGGAGCCTGGTAGACGATAAAGTCTTTTAAACAACAGGAGCCTGTTAAGCGATAAGAGCCTTTTGTGAGATAGGACCCTGCTTAAACGAAAAGAGCCTACTGAATTATAAATCCTGTTAAAACTATTTAAAAACAGAAGGCGCCTGTTAAAACTGAAATAAACCTCTTGTAAGTTGAAAACAAAAGGAGCCTCTTATAAAAGTGAAGGAGCCTCTTGCTAAATATACTAGTTCGGCTTATAATCCAAGCCTACGTCCAAACTCCAAGTATCCAACTTGAGTGTTTCATTATAAGAATTTGAGTATTAAATTTAACGACCCACTCTAAGCTCATAAGTACATATTTTTCAAGATTCTCCAACCTTCCACACTTGAAGTATATAAAAAGCTTCTAAATGCTCACAGAAAGATAAAGTGTAAAATTAAAAGTAAGTTCTCAAATAACAATTTCTTTCTTGATAGAGTGATTTCACTTTCTAAGGCACAATAAGAATGATATAACTCTCAAGAATAAAGATGTTGCTCAAATGTTTAGAAAGTCTGTGTATGCTTGTTGCTTCACAAGTGTTGTTGCTCTTCTTTAAATAGTCAACTTCTTCAATTAATTATTGCTCCATCTTAATTATGAGTTGACTTTGGATTTTGAATATCATCTCTATTTGAACAAAAAATTCTAGAGTTAATTGTTCGAAAAGATAAGATCCTCCCAGTTGTTAATAAAGAAGTTTACTAAGAAGGTTCCTGCAAGAAAGGAAGTAATTTTCCCATGATTTTATTTCCTTTAAAAAAATATCATTATCTATACAAAGAAATAAATCCAATTTGATTTTTGAAATATTATATAATTATCATCAAAATCGTTAAATATAAACCTTGAGTTAACATAGTTGACTTCAAGTCAGACCAGGGTCGGGCCCAATTATCACGCCTACATAGCACTGTTATCCAAGTTATCAATGTCTTTGTTAAGGAACAGACCAAAAGCACCATCTCAATGAATAATGGAATACATCGAACACATAATCATTAATAAGACTTTTTGTTTGTGTATATTGTATAATATAATTATTCACTTTAGAGTTGATAAAATAGTTGGAGTTCGATCTAGTTTAATTCGAATTCAATATATTTGATTTGAGTTAAGCAAACTTTGGATTCGAATCATGTTTTCTTTAAAAGTTTTAAGTCGAATTCAGGCTTAATCTCTAAGTCAGGCCTGGACTGAAGCTCAGCTATATATAGATAAAAATTTAATCATGTATTTCTTCACTGTCACCCATTGTGTCTCCTCTCCTCTATTTTGTGTTACCACTTCTCGTGTTCCATGCTATTTCTCTCAGATATAAGGATGCAGATTCTACATTTGCAATAGTTCAAGGGACATTTGTTAGTCGTGTTGTGGAAGGTGGCATAAGAATTGGTATAAGGATTAACACTTTAGAGTTTGATAATGACAACTGACTTGATTGAAATAGGTGCAATTTGAATCCATGGGGTATTAGAGGCAGTCTGATTCACCTGCATATGATGATTTTGGTGAAGAATGGAAATAAAGGGTAGTGATGGCATTAAAGATGGGCGATGGGCTTTGAAGATTTAAGAAATCGACAAAGAGAGAGCCACTCAGGGAACAACGTGAAATGTAGGGTGTATAACAAAGAAATGGAAAATAGAAACATGGAGAAAAGGAGATGAGTTACGTCCATTAATTGATTTTATAGGACTCTAGAGATTTGGGAAGACTTATCGTCTTTGATGGACCAATTATTTGCATCCTGATATCAAAATGGGAGGGTTCTCTTTTGAAGAAGAAGAGGCGATTATCCAATCGCACAGTATTTTAGGGAACAAGTAAGACAGTCAATTATTTTGTTTCAATTTAATTTTTCTAATTGCAATACTTTAATGCATGAAAACTACAAAATGTTTGTTTTTGTAGAAAATAATAAAAATTAATTGTCTATCTTTAATTTAAACTAAACTAATAACTTTGTTTTATATCCCTCAAAAAAAAATAACTTTGTTTTATAATGAAAGATGGTCCATAAAAATTGACAATGAGATCAAAAATTACTAGAACACTTATATCAAGAAAATGCTACTTAGAAATTAAATTTGTTAACATATATCTTTAGAATCTTTAGAAGTTAACTTTAACATTAATTTAGCCTTAATTATAACATTCCATTACCTACGGGGACTGGGAGGTTAGACTAGTAAATAAGAGCGAACAATTATTTTCATGTTCATGCATAATATGTCATACACATATACGTGAATAGTGAATTTTTCTATACGTGAAAATAATTGTACATGTATTCATGAATAATTCCAGGTTAATTGGATTGAGTTGTGATTTTTGGAAATTTTGATAAATTTGAATTTATTTATATTGGAAATATTATTGATTAGTGTGATTGTGATATTTTTGAATTCTGGTGAATTTTGAAAATTATGAATTTTTATGAAAAATAGGAAAAAGGAATCAAAAGAAGATTGGAGATAGTTGTATTGTAAAGATAAAATTAATGGAGTTAGTTTCAAAAGAAACTAAGTTAGAGCTTAGACCTTAGGAAAGTGACAAGTGTCACTAATTTAGAAAGTTACTTTTGAAGTAAGTTATAATTATCTAATAGTTAAAAAGGGTTGAGTAAAATGTCTTAAGTGTTGTTTCCAGCCACCTTCTTCGAACTTCCTTTCAACACACAAAGTTTTTCATTAAAATCCATTTGAGGGATTTCTTTGCTTTTCCTTCTTCTATACCAATCCCACCTTGCTATTTGTCTCTTCTGCCTTAAGAAAAAAAAAACAGAAGATGGTTAATGTTCACAATGAATACGTGATTTTTGCATGGAGCTTAGGGCTTGGGGATAATTGAAGATTATGGAGTTTTCAACAAGTAAGTAGTGAATAAATCCTTTAGAGTTGGGGATTTATGAAATAAATTTGATGAATTACTGTCATCTGCATGGAAATGACATTTACGTATATATATATTCATGAACATAGTGTTGATGGGATGAAAATATGAATATAGTGTTATTTTAGTATTGATGATTATTAGTGATCAGATGTTGTAGAAATGAGTTTTGGAGTTTGAAATAGCAATAAAATGGTATATAGGATGAGTGTAGAAAATTAAAGAACGAAAAAGTAGTATACTCTGTTTTCTGTTTCTCCACTGTGCATGTAAATATATATATGTGTGTGTATACGTGGGTAAGTGAAAGCTTTAGGGATGATCAAGAAAATGAATTTTGAGTTGGGAATAATTGTAAAATGATGATCTGAGATGGGAATGAGTGTATAAATAAAAGTAGAGAGGAAAATAGAGAAAATGGAAAAAAGTTGAAAATGCAGTGAATGGTGTATAGCAGAACATGAAGAGTCAACTACTGATATTTATTTCTTTTGATGATTTCGATGGAACTTCGTTAAATTTGCATTTTTAGAGGTAATGTGAATTATGGTGAATGAGTTTAATGAAATGGAGTAGAAATGACTAGAATAAAATTTGAAGTGTTGGATTTTGAAAAAAAATGGAAGTCTGGAAATTTTCTGAAAGTGAATAGTAAGAGAGAGTTGAATTTTCAATTTGAACTTCGGTGAATTTACTGTACTATTCTAGTTAGATTTTGACAAAATGATCTTCATGAAAGTTGTAGATCTTTCTTTTATCTTTCCATTGATATAAAGTTTGTAAATTTTGAAGTTCTGGATCAAAAGTTATGGAGGTTTGAGGTTGAGATGTCGGTGGAGAAGAAGAAGTGGGGTTCAAAATGGATTTGCACAGTCATGCATAAGCAAAGTAAGAAGAGATAGAGGTGAAGAGAAAATCCCTGACTTTTACCTTAATTTTCACCTAAGATTGGCTTGATTTCTTACATGAAAAATGATGGGAGGTGAAATGGAGAGGAGAAAAATCTGAACTTAGAACCCACAAAATGTCGTGCATCTCCCCTCTCCATATCCCCATTCCAGAACTTTCAAGACTCACACATATGCTTAATTCCTATTGGACACACATGCTTTATTATTATTGGTCGCACATGCCTTAATTCAATTGGTCTATGTATTAACTTTAGAAAAATTGCATATTGGTCCTTTTTCTTCCCTTACTTCTCAAATTAGCCTACAATATTATCAATTAATTTCCTTCCCCTATATCTTAATTTTCTAATGTAATAAATTTCATACAGCCATAACTCAACTTCAAGCCAGAATTCAAAAGCCTTAGAGGCACAATAAAACTTTGATTCCTTGATTAAAGTTTTAGATCTATGTCTCTATATTAATTTCCAATTAGAAATATCCAATTTGGAGGTATACAAACCAAGATATGGCCAAATTACAGAGGTATATTCATGCTGAAATGAACAAATTACCTATTTACCCAAATCTTTTACATTAAGTACCATTTTATCTCTTACTATACTTTGATGCACTTAATTCATTTGTTATGTTCATTTCTTAATGCACCCCAAACATGCTAAAATACTTCTAGGGTATATGTTGGGACCTTACACCACAAACATCATATATTCCACATATTGTTCTTATTATTGACGATTCTATTATACATGTTCAAAATATAGGCACTACTCAAAAACCTAAATTAGCTTTACCAAATACTTTTCTTATTTGTAATAATTTAAAGTTTATTTCTATTGGCCAATTATGTCAACTTGTTCTTAAATTATCTTTTTAGAGTCAAGAATGTACTGTGAGTGTAAGATCTATAGACCCGTGAGATCCTTAAAACAGGGCCTAAGGTTAGGTGGCTATTTGAGTTTAATTCCTTAATCTTTCATCCAAAATTATTGTCAAGGGTGTCACCTCACATCTTTGCATTATCTTTCTAGCCATAATTCTTTTAAGAATAAGATATTTAATTTTTAGTGGCTTGTAGGCTCTATCAAATCTAAATACTTTGATTGTCTTTCATGTTAGCTTTCTAAAAGTCATGCTTTACTTGTCTCTCTTAAAGATTCCATTTCCTTGCCACTTTTTGATATGATTCATTCTAATATTTGGGCTCCTGCTCCTCATGATACTATGTGTGGTTTAAAATATTATGTGATCTTTGTTGATGATTCTCTCGTTATACATGAATTTATTTCATACATCATATGTCTAAATTATGTTCTATTTTCTCTCACTTTGCCAATATGGTTCAAACTTACTTTTCTCATAAGATTAAAATATTTCACACTGATAATGCCATGGAATACAAAGACATAAATTTCACCCAATTTCTTATTCAACAAGGTACTATTATCCAAATATCTTGTCCAGGTACTTCTCAACAAAACAAAAACACATACTACTGTTTGAGCCCTCGTTATATCTTCTTCTTACCTAAAAACTTTTTAGGGAGAAGTACCTCTTCCTATTGTATATGCTATAAATCGTATCCCATGAAGGCCTATTTAATCATACTTCTGACTATCAAAGTCTCAAAATTTTTAGTTGTACTTGTTTTGTTCTCTAACAATCAATAAGTACATCAAACTATAACTACAAGTACAACTATGTTGTTTCTTAAGATATGGTATCAAACACAAAGGGTATAGAAGTTAGGATACCTTACCACAGAAGCTTTGTATCTTTCGTCATATAACCTTCTAGGAACATAATATATTTTTAACTATTTCAAAGTTTAGATTTAATAAATTGTCACGTTAATTATTTTCTAATAATACTATATCTCTTTTTCTTGACATTTTTCTTGCAGGTTCTTCAAGTAGACCATGCAATTTGACTCCACCTACACCTGATCCTATTGCATCTTCTCCAATTGTGGACCACCAAATCCTCCAAATGACCATCCTTTATCAGAACTTCTCCCCCATCGCTTATGCTTCGTCATATTGTCTGTGTAAGTCAACATTTTGTTCGTATTTATGATATCCATATTTATTCCATTATTTTCTCTATATAAACCTTGCACCTATTACGAGGCTAATTGTGGCAGCAAGATTGGTATAAGAATTACTGGTACTTACATGCACAAATACTTAAGAATTAGTTGACTTACCTCCAAATAAGTCAGTTGGTTGCAAATGGGTTATTAAAATCAAGACTTGAACAGATAGATTAGTAGAAAGATACAAAGCTCACCTCATTGCTAAAGGATTCACTTAAGAATATAGCATTGATTATGAGATAATCTTCGCTCCTATAGCTCGATTAACCTCAATTCACTGGCTTATTGTTGTTGCTAGCAAAATATGGAAGATATTCTAAATAGATGTCAAGAATGCCTTTTCAATGGAGATCTTACAAAAGCAGTGTACATAAAACCTCCTCTGGGATACCATCGTCCTCTCAATAAGATTTGTCATCTTTGCAAAGCCTTGTATGGACTAAAAAAAGCTCCTCAAACCTGGTTTGTAAAAGTTGGCTCCACCATTAGACATCTTGGTTTCTAATCTAGCTCTTGGCATATCTCTTCACAAAACAAATGAAAGGTGCACTCTTCTTCTTCTCTATATGGATGATATGATAATAATTGATGATGATGATACACATGGTATCTTTGCTCTTAAGTCCCTTCTCCATCAATAGTTCGAGATGAAAAACTTTGGTAATCTGAGCTATTTTTTGGGTCTTGAGGTATCTTCTAATGAATATAGATATTATTTTTTAGAAGCAAAATATGTTACTGACCTTATCTCTTGAATTGGCATCACTAATATTAAGATAGTTAGCACGCCACTTTACTCTAATGACTATCTTTCTTCTACTGATGGGAATCTACATAGTGTTGGTATGCTTTTCACTAACTGATTGGCAGTCTTATTTATTTTACTGTCACTCGTCCAGATATTGCTCCATGTTGTTTACATCGTAAACTAATTCATGTCTACACTTCTTACCACTCACTTCTCTATTATTTTTCGTATATTGAGCTACATCAGAGATATTACATGTTATGGACTTCATTTTTGCTACTCTTTCCCATTGGAGCTATAAGCCTATTTTGATACCAGTAGGGCTGGGGACCCAATTGATTGCTAATCCACTACTAGTTACTAGTTCTTTCTAGGCATATCTCTCATTTCATATCATAGCAAGAAACAAACAATTGTCTGTTGCTCCAATACAGAAGTTGATTATAGAGCTTTTGTTGATACTACCTCTAAACTCCTCTAGTTACTATGGTTGCTTCAAGATATAAGTGTACCTTTTCTCATATATATTTCCTCTCTATTACGATAACCATAGTGTCTAGTAAATTACTCATAATAATGTCTTTTATGAAACCAAACACATCGAGATCAATTGTTATCTTATTTGGCATTATGTTCTTTTGAGGCAGTATACATCATAGTCTCAGATGTAGATATCTTTACAAAGTCACATCCACACCAACGCTTTGCAGATCCATGACACCTTGAGTTTGAGGAAGTGTGTTAATACATATCTTTAAAATCTTTAGAAGTCAACTATTAATATTAATTTAGCCTTAACCTAGTCTTAGAATCATGTATTTAATTATCACATTGATTTTCCTCCTTTTTGAAGACTTATCCAACATGTATAAATTCTCCTATTGTATATACGAGTATACACCAAGCTACAAATTTCATTTTATAATTTCTTCTCTATTCTCCATTTTTACAAAATTGATCACGTGACTTACGCACCACATCTTGATCTTGTTTACCTATCCCCGTTATAATTTCAGCTTTACGTAGGTAAATTTTTTTGAATATGTCAAACATGTTGGGAAATCAAACACTTCTTTATCCTGATAGCCTGGCCAGACTGGGCCATGGAGAGACCTATGCCCGATCAACTCAAACTTAGCCTATTAACTTTGAGCTAGACTAGGCCAGGCTCGGGCTTAATTGTCATGCCTAATCGCAACTCTTTTTTTTGATCAGCCTGGTCGGGTCGGCTATTCTAGGCCCAGGCCCAGGTCCAAATATCAACGGCCCAGTTGAAGGAGATAGTCTCCTATGC
>JAOSBM010000204.1:10110695-10122577 GCA_027568955.1 Erythroxylum tenue | reverse complement strand
GAGTTGGATTGGACCCAAGTAACTTCCGCTTGACCAGACGCGCGTGAAATATATAAATGGCGGGAGCCAAATTTCACAAACACAGACCCAATCATCTTCTCTCTTCTCTCTCGGCGTCAACATTGTCACTATTTACACTCCCACCCCTCCAAAACCCTCCAATCACACAAAAACCCCCCAATTCCACTCTCCAGTTCTTCTCTTCTTTGGCTACATCTCCTTCCCTTAATCTCCATTTCCTCTCAATTATTTCTGGGGTTTTCTTTTCCCTCCTTTTCTGTTCTCTCTGGTTTCGTAGAGAGAGAAACAGTGAGAGAGTTGGGAGGCGTTTCGGGATTTTATGGTGGCATCTCGGGCTGCTAAGTGGGGGCGCGACGCTGCCTGAGACGTACCCTCGGCCTGAAGGCTTCGGGTCGCAGCTTGCTCTCGAGGACTCGATGGTTCACCAGGGTCTGCACTTCACACCTAGCGTCGCATTTCACACAGCCAGTCCCACCGCCACTCGCGATGCTTCTTTGCGGATTCCTTCATCGAGGAAGGAGGGGCGTGAAGTTTCCGATCACCATTCTGTTCGAAACCCTAGGGACGAGGTCGGTGCTATAGATTTTCAACTCTGTTACGATGTATTTTATTGTTTTAATGTTTGGACTGAAATGGAAAAGGAAACGATGAGCTATTTAAATCTGATTTTTCAGTGAATCATGGTAGTTGGCTCTTGTCTTCTGATATGAACAGTCAATTAGGATTCGTTTGGATGTAATGTTCGTCGACTGTAACCTTGTGGTTGATGTGATTCTGTCTTGACTATTTGAAATGCATAAATGTTTTTGATTCATTGGTAATGAGAGTTAAGTTACTTGCCTGGATGGGCATTTTTGATTGCTGAGAGAATTGTGGCATTATTAGAGTTACTAATAATCTGAATTTGATGATCTATTGATGTCTTGACATGTTAATCTCCATGATTAATGAATCTGGTATTTTACAATCACAGGATTTGGGACAACCAAAGTTGGGTGAATCGGATGAGAGAAGAATATATGAGGTAAAGTTTGTTGACTTTTGAACTAGATTCTGCAGGATTGTGGAAAGTTTAATTGATTAGTTGTTTATCAAGGTGCAGCATGGAAGAGAGCCAGTAGATTTAGGCTTTTGTTCAGTTGCTGTTGATGGGAGTTTAGGTAATGATATGTTGCAGCAGCGAATTCACAGTATCTCTAGGCAAAGAGAAGAACTGCAGCAAATGGAAATTGACCTTAGAGCTCAGGCAATCGCCAGATCTGAGATCTCAGATATTCAAAACAGCTATAATACTCAAATTAAAGAGCATATCGAAGCTGCTTCAAAGTTTCAGGTCAATGAGCTTGTTTCTCTCCCTAAAAAGAATTGCTATTTTCTGCAATAGACTTTACATGTTCTCTGGATCTTAGGAATAAGTATAAAGTACGCAGCACGGCAGTATCATGCCCATTGCCTTGATGTTTGTTATAAATAACATATCAGAGAGACACTATTTAGCTACATTACAACATTTAGAAAGATTCTTTCTTGTTTTTAGTCTCTGCTAATGAACAGCTTCATGATTTCTCATTCTGTTAATTGTAATCTTTTTTAAATCATTTATATTTTTGCAGGAACAACTCCGTGAAAGGGAACAAACCATACATGACCTGGAAAGAAGAATTGAGGATAAAGATAGGGAAATTAAACTAGATAATGAAGCGGTTTGTTTCTTTATAGTTTTCAAACAAAAATAGATTTTAATTAAAGGTTAACCACAAATGATTCTTTGTTTCTTTGCCATTATATGCAGGCCTGGGCTAAAGAAGATCTTCTCAGGGAACAAAATAAAGAACTTGCATCATTTAGGTGTGTGTGTTTGTAACTTAAGGACTGGTATTTTACTTTTTTTCAATGGTTTACATTACTGCAATATAATTTGGGATGAACTAATGATTATTTGCCAAGGTTATGAACCATCATTAGAGGATATTGATTTATCTTTTTTTTTCTCAAGACATGACAAGTCTTACCATCTAGAGGTGTTGAAATTTTTTTGTTATGGATTTACGGGTTTAGCGATCCTTTTCTTCCTGCAGAAGAGAACGCGATCACTTTGAAGCTGAAAGAGTCCAGCATATACAGCAAATACGTGACCTTAAAGAACACATTCAAGAAAAAGAGAGGCAAATTCTTGAGCTGCAGGAACAGGTATGTATGTTTTTGATGCGCTTCTCTGGAGAAGAAACTGACATTGCTGTTGACTATTTGTAAATATATGCATACTTACTGATCTATATTCTTAAAGAAATTTCCCATACATTTATCATGTTTGAAGGGTTTTATCATAAGATTTTAATGAGGACGTTCTCATAATATATGTTGACTAGGAGGTATAATGTTGGTTATCTTTTTCAGCATAGGGTTGATCAGGAGACCATCTTCTTAAAAGATGAACAATTGAAGGTGTGGATTGGACGTGTTCAGGAGATGGATGCCTTGCAAACTAGTGCTAACCACTCATTACAAGCTGAAATTCAAGAGCGTACAGAACAATATAATCAGCTTTGGCTGGGTTGTCAGAGACAGGTCATTTTGCTTTAGGTTTCCATTTCCTTCTTTCATTCCATAATAACATTTTGTGCTTGTGTTTCTATTCTTCATGTGTAGTTGGTTACGTGAGTGATTGCATTAATGTGTTTCTCAGAGACAGATCATTTTGCTGTAGGTTTCCATTTCCCTCTTTCATTCCATAATAACGTTTTGTGCTTTTGTTTCTATTCTTCATGTGTAATTGGTTACGTGAGTGATTGCATTAATGTGTTTCTTATGGATAGAGTTCTGTTTCTTACATTTTCTAATAGCATGTATTGCTTGGGAGTTTTGTATGGAAGGTACTTAAATTAATTTTTTCTATTCAATAAGAACTAAGGAGCTATGCATTTTATCTCATTTTAGATTCACTTCTTACTTTTTGCTTTGTGGTTTCAGTTTGGAGAGATGGAGAGACTTCATTTGCATTCTTTGCAACAACTGCAAAAGGAGTTAGTCGAAGCCAGAGAAAGAGGCGGGTCCTACCCTGATGATACACACATATCACAAACAAAGTCAAATGATGTACCAAATCTTGGTCAGAAAAATGGAAGCCAACCAAACATTAATGGAAGTGGTGCATCAAGTACTAATAGTGTGGCTCTTGCAAATGGCAATACAGATATTATCTTATCTTTAGCTTCAAGTGGAAATGTATCAACTCAGGTTGGCTGCTTATACGATTTCTGGGGATATGTACTCTCTTTTGTTTTACTTTTACTTGAGTATTTGCTTTTGAATGAGTACAAGTCATGTAATGATAGCTTCTTGCCTTCACTTGGTGGCTAATTTTCATATATCTCAAAAGGATACAGGCGCTTCATAACATCTCAGATTTGACATGGTTGTTGGTGTCATATGCGTAGTTTGCTTAAGTTTGATGAAATGTCTTGCCCTTGCATTTTTTTGCATGAATACAATTCTAGAACAAGGGCTATAATCCATGGGTTGCGATGCATGAGAGTTGAATTCAATTAGTCCTTAAAGGTTTAGCATCCCTCTGCAAAATTCACTACCTAACTTTCTTCTGAGGTATTAAATTGACATGGAGCAAGCATGTGATTGTTTTTGGACTGCTAATTAGTGTTAATCTCATGGGCTGTTTGTATGTCTGAGTGCTTAAACTTGCAAGTACTATTATGCATAAGTTGATTAGCGATCGGAGAAATAACATTCATGTCTAATATTGGAAATTAGCAGTGTGACTGCTCTTTTCTTGACTCATGGTGTGATGTAGGACAACTAGAAAAATTATTAACTAGTAGCTTAAAATCACAAAATAAGGAAGTATGGCTGATATTAGGCTGTTGGAATATCAAATTTTAGGGTTGAATTTTGGCTAGGAATGCTGAAATTTTAGATTTCGTATAGCTGGAATTTTAATGTTTGATTGCTGAAAATTTAGGCTTAAGATTTCAAGGCTTAATATTCTGGGAGTTAGGATTTTGGTTGCTAGAATTTTGTGAACACAAAGAATGGAAAGTAGGAAATTAGAAATCACTCCTAAGGTCTAAGAATCACTCTTAGAAGAAAGTATTACACCTTCTAGTTGAAAACTCAAGTTTGTAGAAAAAATTTCAGATTGCTTGTTATTATTGAAGGGCTGAGTACACATATATATAGAGTTCTTAGAACCATTATTCTAATAGGAAAAAGGTTTCTAACAAATTTAAATCTTATTCTAATAAAAATTCTAAGTATTGAACAACTAGAATAACATATGTAACTTGGAATAACATATTTAACTTACTACTATTTCCTATCTAATAAGGAATCCTAACATAATCTAAATTTCAGTCCCAATCTTTTGTTGTCAACTTGATTCTCAATCTTCATCCATTAACAAGGCTTGTGGTTGACTAATTTTTTCTTTTTGTATTTCTTCTATATATTTTAACTTCTTTTGCTTCAATTCTACCTGACTTTTTGGAAGTTGTCCTTGAATTAGAATGTGACAAATACTGTTCATATAGGTCTAGATTTAACTTTTGAAATTATGATTTTAGAATCCAAGTATTGCCAAAAATCAGTCTTCCTTTCTACTTGACAAAAGATTGTCTATATTGTCCATATTTTGTGGCTACAATTTGTTTATCAAGAACATCCTCTATTTCCTCTTTAATATAATGAGTGGCTAGAAGTCTTATAGTTGCGGTAGGGGATTGCTCATCTCGTCCATGATAAATAGTTAAGTCTGCAACATTAAAGATAAGACTTATTTTGATGTCACTTGGTAATTCCAAAACATAAGCATTAATACTTTTCTTCTTGATGATCTTATAAGGTTCAACACTCCGTGAATGAATTTTCTTTTATTTCCCTTTTTGAAAATGCTCTTGATGAATCTTAACTATCACCATATCTCCTTCGTTGAATTCTTCCAATCGACGATGTTGATCAGCATGTTCTTTATCAGAAAAATTGTTGGTTATTATCTTTCGTTGTATTTCATCAAAGATGTCCCTCGTGTTGTGCAAAACCTTCAGCTTCAACGCTAACTCGTGTTATTTGTGGTAAAGCAACCAAATCAGTAGGCTTCCTTGGTTGAACTCCTAAAACTATCTCAAAAGGGCTTTTACCAGTAAACCTATTTATGGAACTGTTATATGTAAATTTTTCCATTGAAAGAATTAGGTCCTATTTTTTCACATTATCTCCAACCAAACATCTTAGCAAGTCCCACAAGTTTCTATTCATCATCTTTGATTGTCCACCGGTTTGTGGATGAAAAGAACTTAAAAATTGAAGTTTAATGTTCAGTGTTTTCCATGGAGTTATCCAAAAATAACTCATAAATTTTATGTCACAATTAGAGACGATACTTTAAGATAATCCATAAAGAGGTACAACATCTTTGAAGAAGAGTTTAGTTATATGGACAACATCATCATTCTTGGAAAATGGAATAAAATGACTCATCTTGAAAAACCTATTCATCACCACAAAAATAGAATCATAACCTCTGAATAGTTTTAGGAATTCCCAAGACAAAATCTATACTTATTTCTTGCCATGGTTCATGAGGCACAGGCAGTGGTGTATATAATCCAGAATTTTGTTTCATTCCTTTAGCTAATTGACATGTTCGACATTGATGTATGACCTTAGACACATCCCACTTTAAAGAGGGCCACTAAAAGTGATCTTCAACCATTTCGATGGTCTTATCTCTTCCAAAGTGTCCTGCTGCTCTTCCTCCATGTAATTCCCAAAATCACATACTCCCTTATAGAAGTAGTAGGTAGGCAAAATTGATTTCCTTTGAAAAGATAGTCATTGTGGATCGAACCCCATAACTTTTACCGCTAAAGTGTTGCTAATGACTCTTCCTACTTAATGCATCCACTGCCTTATTCTCAACTTCTGTTCGATGCTTAATAGCAAAGTTAAATTGCTCCAAAAATTCACTCCATAAGTTGTGCCTTTTTGTTCAATTTCTTCTGGGCCTTTAATTATTTAAGAGATTCATGATCCAAATATAGGAAAAATGCCTTTTATGAGAGATAATGACACCAATTGTAAAGAGAACGTACTATTGCGTAAAGTTTCTCGTTGTAGGTCGAATATTGTTGCTTCTTTTCTTTGAACTTTTCACTGAAGTAAGCAATTGAATGTCCCTCCTGGCTGAGTATGCCTCTAATTCCCACATGAGATGCGTCACAAATAACTTCAAATACCGTAAAAAAATTTGGAAAATAACTTCAAATACCTTAAAAAAATTTGGAAGTTGTAAAACAGGAGATTTGGTCCTTTTTTTTTCTTGATTTCTTCAAATTCTTTAGTTGCTGCCTTTGACCAATTAAACTGTCCTTTCTTCATACAATTAGTAACTGGTGCCATTATGGTGCTATCTCGTGTACATCTTGTGGGATAGGCCAATCAAGAATGGCTCTAATCTTCTCGGAGTCCATCTCCACTCCACGGTACGATATAATAAAACCCAAAAATACAACATTTGATTGCCTAAAAGAACACTTCTTTAAGTTGATATAAAGTTTCTCTTGCCTCAAAACTCTCAAGACTTGTTGTAGATGTAATAGGTGATCTTTAGTCTTGTATATTAACATATAATCAAAATATACCACCAAAAATCTGCACATAAATGGTTGAAACACTTGATTCATCACTCTCATGAAAGTACTTGGTGCATTAGAGAGTTCAAATGGCATCACCATCCATTCATAAAGTCCCTCTTTAGTCTTGAAAGTTGTTTTCCATTCATCTCCAGGTCTGATTCTAATTTGATGATACCCACTTCGTATGTCTATCTTGGTAAAGATAGTAGCTCAAGCCAATATATCTAACATGTCATCAAGGTGAGGTATTGGAAATCTATATCTTATTGTGATCTTATTTATTCCCTGACAATCAATACACGTTCTCAAACTTCCATCCTTTTTAGGAGTTAAAAGTACTAGAACTACACATGGAATAAGACTTTCTTGAATACATCCTTTTTTCAATAAATCCTCTATTTGTCTCTATCTCTTCATTCTCAGTAAGATTCAAGTAATAGGCTGGAAGATTTGGTAGAGTAGATTTAGGTACCAAGTTAATAGCTTGCTAAATATCTCGTAGAGGAGTATTTTATCTGGTAAATCATCCAGTTTAAGGGTTGAAAAATCAGCTAACAATTCTCCCCCTTCTTTTGGTAAGGTAAAGGGTGCTTCAAGTGCTGTTTTGTTACTTCCTTTATTGCCATTGCAAACACAATTCCCTTTTCTTTGCTAACAGCTTCAAATTCTCTCTTTAAAGATATTAAGAGACTTTTTCTTGGCATTTATGGCTGTCTTGTCACTTCCTCTTTGTTTTTCTACCTTGTCTACCTTTATAGACTTCAAAATTATCTTCTTTCCATGAAATATAAATTGAAAAGTGTTAACTTTTTTGAAGTGTTGCACATCTTGACTCGACCATAAAGCCATAGTCGCCCAAGCAAATTGTGAGATACTTACATAGAAATGACATCACACCAAATTGAGTCCTCATATATTCCTAATTTGAAGGGCACCAAGCACTTTTGAGCAACTGGTATAGTACTATCATTTGACTAAGCAACTTTGTAGGGATTTGGATGTTTATCTGTGAGCAAATTCAATCGTTTCACCATGTTCTCCGATACTACATTCATACTACCGCCTCCTTCAATGATAATCTTGCATAGTTTATCTCTGCATCTAACTTGAGTAAAGAAAGTAGTAGAATGAAGCCATTCTTCCTGTTTATTTTCTTTAGCGTGTCCAACTAACTTTATCTTTGCGAATTGAGCTTTTCGATCTTCTGACAAGTGGTACTAATCAAAGAAATCTTCCATTGCTGCTGTCTAGTCTAAGAACAAATGTGGACCCATCTTTCCTACAAAATTAGGGGCTTCAACACGAACTTTCTTAGTAATGTCATTGAGTTTGTTGTTTGTTTCAACTCTATTTTGGCCTCTAAAGGCTCGCCTGTGCTCTCCATGTGCTGTTGATTCGTTTTTTTGTCTTGGCATTGAGTTCCTAACCCCATTCGCTGTTGATTAGTGTCAACCTCTTCATCTTGGGTTTCACTTTCTCCACCCTCACCATCAAGTATAGTTTGTTGTCTGATATTATGTTCTGGACTAGTTCTTGGAGCACCTTGTGATCGAGGGGCATTAAGGTCCAATCTTTTTATAACTCGCTCTTGGTCATTGAATATTCTTCTATATGCACTTCCGCTACATGTCACCATCGTGAACCAAAGCTCTAATACCAAATTGATGTAGGACAAATAGAAGAATTATTAACTAGTAGCTAAAAATCACAAAATAAGAAAATGTAGCTATTAGGCTGCTGGATACCAAGTTTCAGGGTTAAATTTTGGCTAGAAATGCTGAAATTTCAGATTTTGTAAATCTGAAATTTTATGGTTTGTGCTGGAAATTTAGGCTTAGGATTTCAAGGTTTAATATGTTGGAAGTTAGGATTTGGTTGCTAGAATTTTGTGGTAAACACAAAGAATGGAAGGTTTGAAACTAGAAATCATTTTTATGCTCTAAGAATTACTCTTAGAAAAAAGCATCACACCTTCTAGTTGAAAACTCAAGTTTGTATAAAAATTTTCAGATTGCTTGTTATTATTGAAGGGTTGATTACACATATATATAGAGTTCTTAGAATCCTTATTTTAGTAGGAAAAGGTTCTTAACAAATTTAAATCCTATTCTAATAAAAATTCAAAAAAGTCCTAAACAACTAAGATAACATATGTGAAATAGAATAACATATTTAACTTACGACTATTTCCTCTCTAATAAGGAATCCTAGCATAATCTAAATTTCGGCCCTTGTCTTCTATTGTCAACTCAATTCCTAATCTTTCATTCCACTAAATTCAGGCTTATGGTTGACTAAATTTTCCTCTTTTATTTCTTCTATATACTTTAAATTCCTTTGCATCACATAGTTTTCAAGAGATTTGAATTGGATAATATGGGATGATTTAGTTCTGTGGATAAAATTTTTAGCTCATGGGATGTCGGACTAGTTGTGTTATGTATGGGCTTTTGTGATATGACTCATCAATTGCTATATTCTGTATTACTGTGTTAGAGTGCTTCGTTCAACTACAGTTTCCAGTTAAGTAAATGGAATTCTTATGCTGTTTCTGTTACTTCATTTTGTTAATTGTCAGAGCAACCATGTTGCTGGTGTCCCATTTGCTCCATCTTCTTTACTTGGGATGCCTACCTACCTGCCACCTGCACAGATGACTGCACTGCATCCATTCATACTACATCAACAAGGGATTCCCCATTCCATGCCCTCTTATTTTCCTCATTCTCATGTTGGGCATTTTCATTCGGTACCAGCAATGTCACCACCACAGTGGCAGAACCAACAGGTAGTATGAGACACCACATTTCCTTTTCTATGTTTTGTATAAGCTGCAGTAACACTCTACATTATCTTCTTTTCCTGTGCCTTGCTATTTTTTTTTTCCTGACTGCGGACATCCATGGCTTTTTAATTTGTATCTGTTTAACTCTTCTTCTTCAGGCTGTACCAGAGGGTGGACAAGTGTCTGTACAGAATCATCTTGCATCATCCCATTCAGATCACAATCTTACAAGATTGGATGCTAAATATAAGTATGAAATATCTGTCAATGGACAAGGTTTTCGTCCAGACTATCTTGATGTTAACGTCAGGACTGAGCCAAATACTGTAATTTCATCCACCGGGGAAGAACAGGTTTGCGGTGTTAAGATGTTACTTTAAGTCATTGTCAAGATGAATGTCTTTGTAGCCGTTCTTGACCATATCCTTTTGCAGAAAATTGATAGAGAGTACTTGGTTGCTCCACATCTAGATCAGAGCTTGCAACAGTTATCTTCCCAATTTAATGATGCTTTAAGATTGAATTCTCTTGAGCAGAACAGCAAAACAAATGTATGGCACTGGAGTCAACCATTGATTTTGTTTCAAATCTCTTTGCTTGAGCCTGTGCCCCGGCTTCTTTAGCTTTTGAATAGGAGGTAAACTTGGCTTATGTTGAATCTGTACTCTGTGCAGGAGCAAAATGTTCCAAAGTTGAGTAATCAAGGACTTGAAAATCAAGTTTTGACAGAAGAACAATCAGGTTCTGGTGCCAGTCCATCACCATCTGAAAATTCAATCCGTTCAGATTATCATAATGAAACTACCGTCAACAATGGCAGTGGTGCAGTTTTATCTGAAGTCTCAACAGGCAAGACAAATACGGCGAATGCAGCTAAATCTTCTGAAAATGCCCTACTTGATGAGAGATCTTTATTAGCTTGCATTGTTCGTACGATTCCACCTGGTGGAAGAATTAGAATGAATTCCACAGTATGTGAATCAACAAAGTTTTATTGTGGTTGATCTTAAAATATGCAATCCTTCTACTGAACTTTATTTGGTGATTATGACAGCTTCCAAATAGGCTGGGCAAGATGCTTGCACCTTTACATTGGCATGACTACAAGAAAAAGTATGGAAAACTGGATGATTTTGTGGCTGGTCACCCAGAAGTGAGTTTTGGGATATGGTTTAGTTGTGCAGTTAGTGTAAGCTTAGATAATAATGGGGAGAATTTTGATTTTGTCATTTCAGTTATTTTTTATTGAAGACGACTATATTCAGCTTCGAGAAGGAGCTCAAGGAATGATAGCAGCTACAGCTGCAGTGGCGAAAGTTGCTGCTGCAGCTGCAGCTGCGGCATCATCTCATTCACCTTTTTTGCCTACTGTAGCTGTTACTCCCATGGCACAGTCTCACCGAAATAAAAGTTATCCATCTGACGACTCAAAGCTCCCGAGTCGAGTTAGTTATGATCTTGCTGGAGGCATATCAAATATGAGAATTTTGAGCAAGTCAAGAGATTCACAGGATCTGAATGGACTTGAGTTCGATAGGTCAAGTGTAACCAGCAATCACAGCAAAGGCTCAATTGATGAAAGGCCTGATTCCAATGTTGTTGTAAAGCAGCAACAGGGCAGGTAAGTGTAATCTTTGCTAAATCTGCAGCTACATTTTTGATAAAGTAAATGAACGATAAGACTCATTATGTTTAATATATTTAATTACTGCAGGATAAGCGGTGCTGCTGTAACTTTTAGAAGATAGTGAGTGTCCTATTAGCAATTCTATAAATCTCTTTTTCTTTACCGACATTGATGGCGGTCTGTATTATTTGGTTAACTGTTTTTTCTTGTGGTCAACAGCTTAATGTTTAGTTTTGAAAGACTTGAGTCAGCCTTATTGTGCAGCCTAGGAATAGTTTAACCCGATGCAATTTGTTTTGACAGGAAGCAAAATTGGACTTATTATGGTTGTTATGCAAATCAATCATAATGGTTTGTCATGCAAATCAATCATTTAAGCGTTGTTCATCCCGGGTACAATATGTTGATGCTTGAGATTGTCAGCTGTATTTTGTTTGTTACTGGTACATGCTTTCTTTCGTGATTTAAAGAAAGAAACCCTTTCACTACTTGCGTGGATTATAGTACCAGAGAGCAACATTAGATAAGATTCCAACGGCCGTTGTATCTAAATTGTCCATTTATTGTTTATTCTGCATTCTTTACAATCCCATTAAGAAAATCTTCTCGTGGTCATATCATATAAAGAAGTGATAATATATTTACAAGTGTTTAATATTTTAACATGCTTGTCATTAGTTTTAAAATTATTTAATTGAGAGATTAATTTTATAAAATTGTAATAATTTAGTTTAAAAGATTATTTTTAATAATGTAACATTTGTTAAATGTCATGAAATGTCCATCTATTAGTTATTTTAGT
>JAOSBM010000204.1:10066153-10077312 GCA_027568955.1 Erythroxylum tenue | reverse complement strand
TGGAATGACAGCAAATGACCTACAGGGTTTTCAAGCACAAGGTTTATGACTCCGAAAGTTGGGCTCCGGAAATGGGGGCCAACAAGTTAAGTAAGAAATCTATTGAGAAATTTTGGATAGTTCTGTTTTGACTGTTTGTTTGCTTCAGATTGATATGTTTGAATTTTGGCATGAAAGCAATGATCGGCTAATTATATTGAACATGAAATGAACTTGTTTGGTTTTAAAACTGTCAAGTCCTAGTCGTGGGTAAATAGGCATGTCTAGAAAGGTATGCAGCTGCTCTTGTTATTGAAACCTCGGTGTCTCCTATTATTGACACTTCGGTGTCTCCTGTGTTGACACTTCGGTGTCTCCTGTGTTGACACTTCAGTATCTCCTGATATCGGGATATATGTCTCTCCTGCTGATACCAATCATGGTATCTCCTGTATAAGTCCCGTTACCTGCTTCTGTAAATAGATTTAACAGTCATATGATTTTGTATTATGATTTCTGTTTGACTTTGATATAAACAAGACATTGTGTTCTGATTATGAAGGGTTTATACCCTCTTTTAAGACTCAGTTCTGTTTCTGTACAATCTATCTGAGATCCAATATAATATGTATGAATTGTTCGTTTCGATAAACTGTTAATGCATGTTTTTGATATATCATGATTTTATGAATGAGCGTACTTAGTAGATGTTGAACTAACTATATTCAATAAGGCAACAACCAAGAAGGAATGGGTTACATCTATGAAAGGGGAAATTTTCATGATAAATAAGAGTGAA
Source organism: Erythroxylum tenue (assembly GCA_027568955.1). Taxonomy (NCBI): domain Eukaryota; kingdom Viridiplantae; phylum Streptophyta; class Magnoliopsida; order Malpighiales; family Erythroxylaceae; genus Erythroxylum; species Erythroxylum tenue. The sequence goes on along the minus strand of JAOSBM010000204.1, from coordinate 10,076,534 downwards.
ACATTGTCTTTCGTGGAAAGGCCATCTAATCAAAAGGTTCTCCTAAAATAACAATGAAACATTGTCTTTCATGCAACATATATATGCATTATTTTCAAGTTCTCCTAAAAGGTAGAAGGTTTTACTTGATAATGCACACACCAATAGCAGTAAAAACAACAGCAACCCAAAGACAAAACGCAACTTAGAGAGTAGGCCCTAGAAAATCAAAAGACACCGTATTGAGTTTTCTTATCCTTTTCCTTCCACGTTCAATCATATGGTATAAAGAAATTATGTTTCTTTATATAGAGACATTTCACGTTGTGCATAAAATAGGAGATCCGAAATATAAGAAATGCAAGTGTAAATGAAGAACTTAGAGGAACTTAATCTGGGTATTTCTTCTTGATCTTATTAGATTCTTGAAGTCGTTCACCTACATCATAACCATAGACGTTTAATGTAAACAAATATATATGATTTCTACCATCGAGTGTCTTATTGCCAAAGAAAGTAGCAGAAAGAAATAAAAGCAAAAAACTTGGAGATGTAAGACCAACCAAAAGAGAACTCCTACTTGAAAGACTGCCATTGTAATAAAAGATACATTATATATATGAAGAAGGGTGTTTAGAGATAAAATATTGACATGAAAAAGAAGAAAACCAGTATCATGCTTATAAGAGATGGCATTGATCAGATGGTGGTGACAACTGCTCGCCATTTCGGACAAGGATATACTACATTTAGAACTAGTACTGTTGGTTAGTACTTGAACACGCATCATCTTAACTGTATGTTTGGAATCTTGAGCTTATTGCTAGCATGATTTAATGGATCTCATTATTGCAACGAACTCTGTGAAAGGATTCATAGCAAGATAATTGATGTTTCGAAACACTACTAGACCCTAAAACCATCAAGCTATGACCATGAATTGAAGATGTCGGTGTGTAAAGGAAAAAAGAGAAGAAGTTGAAAAGATATAAAGGAGATGTTTATAATGTTATGGGTATTTTTTTTATAATTACTTATAGAGGAGTTGAAAAGAGGGTGCGTAGATAAATTTAAGACAGCTAGAGGAGCTTGATTGTTGTGTACATTTCACAAATTAAATAGTGAAAATGCTGGAACTCATTTGCTACTTGTTAGGAAGATTGCATGCCCAACAGATATCGACTCCATCGCAACACCTCCAAATGATTTACACAAGCAAAGAGATAGAAAGTTTGAAGCTTTGAGAAGTGAAATTGAAGGACCAGACGTGAGGTTAGACAAAAGTGAAAGTGAAATTGCAAACGACAAAAGGAATCGAAGAAGTAAAATGAAAAAAGGTGAAGAAAATAAACCCAAAATCATAATCAACATTACAAAAAAGGGTAGAAACTAATCGTTGTTTAAAGAGGATTATAAAGCAAGAAAAGAAAATTGAGATTACCTAACTCGTGGCTCTCTCAATGTAGCGTATGGTGTTCCTTCATTTTAAACAAGATGTTCCTCTAGCATCTTTAAATCCAAATGAAGAATCACAAAATGATTTCAATTGAAGAAACTGTGGAGTGTGAGAACAAAGCCACCAACAATGCACACCAAATATATCAAGCATTGACTCTCATTCCTCTCATAATCAAGAGGAATGGAGAAATGCTCAAAAACTAGGAATGAAAATACAATTCATCTAATTCTAATTCCTTCCCATGCATTATTTGTCATTCCTTACGCATTTCTTTATTCTCATACCCATTAACCCAACATACCATTAACTTATAGTATGACATAACCCACTTAAAGAACTAACCACATGAACCATATACACATAACACATTTAAAATTTTTATAATAGTAATTTTGAAAATATATGTTGGAATTATTTTTGTTTTATAATATGTAAATTATATAAAAAATAATTCAAAAATATATTTTCAAAATTAAGAACTCATAAAATTTGTTCATAAACATCAACTATGCATAATCAACAAACTTCATACATCCCAACTCAAACACAATACTAATTCTTGACTTTGGCAATGGATCAGATTAAGTTGGATAGGTGAATATAAGAACACAAAACCCAAGCTCGACCTGAAACTTGTGTATGCTCGTGTTGCAGGTTCAAGCCTAAACGACTTCATTTTATGTAGACTTCCTAAAATGACATTGTTTTGATCCTAAGTTTTTTAATCTTAAGTTTATAAAAACTTAAGTTTAAAACGACGTTATTTTGAGAAGTCTACCCAAACGTTATCTTTTTGGGCAAACAATTGGGTTGTTCTAACCTTTTTGAACCAAGTCTTAAGAAGTTCCTTAGATCTAAGTCCAATCCGAAGTACAGTAAAATCAAACTTAGCCCAACTACTTCGAATTGAATTGGACTAGATCTAGACCAAATTACCAAGCCTATTGAATCTTTATAACTCATACAAGACATAAATTAATAATAAAATAAAAATATTAGACTATGTATTGTACATCTTAATTATTTTTTTGTTTATCCTATTATTCAATATTTTTTAACATAAACCAAAATCCAAGTAAAATCTTTTTGTTTTACTTTCAATCTGCTTTTCAAGAGTCATTTCCTCTCTCTAAACTCTCCTAGCATTGTGAAAAGAAAGAATACCAAAGAAGACAAATTACTTAATATATTCCTTGTTGAGTCAAATATTGAAGTTTGGTTAATTAACTTATATATTTACTATTCAATTAGCCGAACAAATTCTATTAAATAATTGAATCAAAATTTGCTTTATCTTATGTTTTTAGGTTTTTTTTGTTAAAATTTTATTGTTTTTTAAATCACTTTATTTCAATAATCTTATAAGAAGTTATATAACCACAACATTGAAGAGAAGATTAAATTAAATTTGTTTGCTTCTTTCCTAATTTCCTCTGAACTTAGTGCAATCCAACCTCTCGAATTTCTTTTCAAATATCATCAATTCTTATTCAAGACTTTATGGCTCATCTTGTCTAACCTGCCATAATCTGCCTAAGCCTTTGTTTGGATGCTTAGTAACACAAGGGAAAAGAAGGGAAAGGAAATCTTGCATTTCCCTTCCTTTCTCACCAATTTGGTGGGAAAGGGAGGGAAATTGCAAGATAAGCATAAAAATGGCCCAAATTTCTCTTCCATTCCTCTCAATTCTCTCTCTTATTCTTGTCCAAACAATGGAAAGGAAGAGAAATACAATTTCTTTTCCTTTCTCTTCTCTTGGTTTCCCTCCATCCAAACAAAGGCTAAATAAGCTGTCTCTATCCACATATATCATTACACGGTGCCTTTAGTCAAGTTGAATTCTCACATAATTGTAGTATGCAGATAGGCAGCCATTGAGCAACATTGACATTCCAGGTGAGAACCAAACTTCAGAGTCCTAGGTAACATAACAAGTTTTCTCAGCTGGTATGATCGCTCTCTCATTTGCAATGGGCTTTTGTTTCGACTTGGATAAGATTCAACTTCTGGTCAAAATAAGAAGAACCCAATGGGCCTGGCCTCTTACGTTTTATACTTTATCTGGTTTTTCTTAGCTCCTGCTGTATTGGGCCTTTGCTAATTTACAACATAAGAGAAAAAAAAAAGGGTTGGATACGGATGATGACATTTGTAAAAATTAAGGATGCTTCAAGAAACCATGAGAAGATACTCAAAATTAGTAGAGCATGCAGAAGCAACCAAAAGTATTGTCCAGAAGTTTCAAAACTTATCTCCAACTTTCGCCATTCATCTCATACCTTTTCTTTTGCCCCTCCATTCCTCTTTTCTCCATATATATTATTCACCATGCCATCACCATCTCAATTAATTGTGTGCAAGGCATGATAATTAAGAGCTCTACACGTTCTACTCTTTGTGATCAAATAAGTGTGTGTTAATAAGTTGAGCTTCTTTGTTCTCTAATTAAGTTAAACAGATATGGCTTCGTCAACATTATTGTCATGGTCACCTTGTACAACTTTGCTCCCCAGAAAAGGCGTAGCACCTAAGTTATCTCCATGCTCAGTCTTCTTCCCGTCACGTAATTTCTCTGGGGCTACAAGGCACTCACTTGTAAGAGCTGAACAAGGTGGTGATACCAAGGAGACGTCGGCCGTGGACGTTCAAGTCAACCCTAATAAACAAGGCACTGCAGTAGAGAAGCGACCTCGAAGAATGACTCTCGATCATCTCTCACCCTTTGGTAAGTCCATCTTCTCTGTAAAATCCCAATTCATTTTTTTCTTTTTGTTGGTTGCATTTTTGTTTTATGCAGTCCAATGATTGTATGTATTTCAGCGATGATTGATCCTCTATCGCCTATGCGGACGATGAGGCAAATGATGGATACAATGGACAGAATGTTTGAGGATACTTTAATGGCATTTCCTGGTAAGAACAGGAGGTCAGGGGAAGCAGTTAGAGCTCCATGGGATATCAAAGAAGAGGAAAACGAGATCAAGATGAGGTTTGACATGCCGGGTCTTTCCAAGGAAGACGTCAAGGTTTTCGTCGAGGATGATGTTCTTGTTCTCAAGGGAGAGCACAAGAAAGAAGAACATGCTGATGATGATGATTCGTGGTCGACTAGGAGTTTCAGTTCCTACGACACTCGTCTTATGCTTCCTCAAAACTGCGAGAAAGACAAAATTAAGGCAGAGCTTAGGAATGGTGTCCTCTACATATCTATTCCTAAGACCAAAGTGGATCGAAGTGTCATTGATGTACATATCCAGTAAAAAATGTGACAAGCTAGTGAGTTAATCCGTGTTGATATAAAAATGAGAAATCAGTTATGTTATATATTTCTGTATTGATTTGCTTTTGGCACATTAGCAAAATAAGTTTCTTCCAAGAAAGGGATATATTCTTATAATGATTGCAATAGTTATAAACTTTATTTTGCTTCCAAGAAAGGGATATATTCTTATAATGATTGCAATAGTTATAAACTTTGGCATTAAGGCATTTATTAAAGATTTTTTAATTAAATTTGTTGGAGTTAAGATAATTAAAAATAGTTTTCAATTAAATTTAAAAATTAAATTAATTTTGTATTTGAAATATATTTTTTGTTTAATAATTTAATCTAACCTAATTAGTTGAAGAGTTGGAAGTAATTGGAAATATTATTTTAAATTATGAAGATAAATAACTAGAATCAAACAAAAAATAATATTTTATGCATATAATTTGATTATTAGTATATAAATTGCATATTTATTTACATGTTTGACATATTGGATGCATATTGTGTGTATGTGTGTGTATATATATATATATGACTATTTAAAATTAAATATCTCATTAAAAAATTAAGCACTTACTGAATCATAATAATATGTAAGGCTTGATTAGTGCTTTAAGCTCTTAACTTAAATTAGTGGGTTTTACTTAACTAAATTTATATAATTTAAATGAGTTAAGAATAACATATAAGATATGTTTTCACAGTATAATATATGATTGGTGTTATTTACCTCATTTAATTTAGTTAGTTTATTGAATGACTCAAAATTAACCAAAATTTGAAAGAAAATTTAGCCCACAAAAAAGATGAGAGTAATTTTTTGAATAGTTGTGAGGGCTATTATTTTGAATAAAGTAATGAGAGTAACCAAATATATTGTTGAATTTCTCATCTTAATTTGGTTGTCTGGCATATAACCAATACTTTTCTTATATTTATATTTTGTCCTTAATAGAAGTTACCTTTGTTTAGGATAGTTTGAAACTAAGTGATTAGTGAACTAAATTTCCTGGACATATTCTTGAAGTCAGATTGAAAATTTGTATGTCCATTGTGCAATTTCACTATAATCCCTATTGAGGGTTCGGTGACAAAGTTTTAGAGATATGCAAATAGCATATAGATGACAACATGTGATAACATTTTAAGTCGATTAACATCCCATAAACTTCAGTAACAATATATAATATATATATGTCAACACCATGATAACAAAGATGCAAGAGGTTGTATGAAGTAGAGCTGAAAGGTATAGTATCTTGATAGAATTGTTCCCTTTAATTTAGCTTACCAAAAGAATAAATATTGATTACAATTAATGGCTTTGCTATAATATCATAATAGTTGTCATTAGAAGAAAAATGATTGCATGAATTTCCTTGAATGCTTAGTTGAGGCATGTATTATATAATAAGCTTATTACTAGACTAGGTAATAAAAGGTTATGAGATATCCAAAAGGTTGGATATAATCTTAAAGACCCATTGAACAAATTATTTATTTCAATGCATACTTATAAGAGAATGATTCTCAAGATAAGTAGTGGTAGTAAAGTGAAATTTAAAAGGATCAATTCTTATGAAAATGTATCCAATTGAAACTGGTGCCTTTATTGATACATTTTATTTATAGTTGAAAGGCTATTAAACATTTAAAGATTCAGGTTCATGATAAATTCGAAGAGTTTGTCTTGAAGATGATTGTGAATTTATCATGTCTACAAGAAATTTTGTGGTAGTATAGTTGTCCTTTTTAATAGAAGTATGTACAGACATATTACTCATAGAAAATAACAATTTGTATTTTAAATTGTTGAAAATATAGTTGTCCAAGAATAATTTATATTAGATATGAAACGGTAACAATTTAATGACAAGAATTAGACCTATAAATATATAGATATGAAATTTGTGTACTTAGTATAGTCTAAGTATATAGATAATGTACTGAAATTGTTTAGTATTTATGATATCTGATATTTGTGAAGCATTAAAGATATCTATTATTTTATGAATGAGTTGATATTTGATTTCAAGGATATATGGATATTAACATTAGAAGTAATTAGTAATTAAGGTTTATTTTACTTTTAATAATATTATTTTGACATTGTAAATGTTCCAATGTAGTATTAATTGCTAATTAAGCCAAAATATATTTTTTTATTTAGTAGAAATGATTATTTGGATCTAGAAATACTTTAATGAACGTTATATAGTTCCTTGAATTGTTTAAGATAGTAAATTACTATAGAGCGTTAGAGCCATTAAGCATATAAAAGGAACTAAGGTTTTATCAAAGATCCAAGGATATATATAGGCAGTTTCTCTTAATAATGATGATAATTTAGATAAAATTTATGCATATGCTCACTATAGAGAACCTTGTAGAATTCTCTCAACAAATCGTTGTCCTAACAGTAGCATAATTGTCATATAGAAATATGATATAAGATACTTAAACGATTTACTTCATGCAAGTGAGAGATTAATGGTTTATTCTTTACAACTAATCGATTGACTATAGTTTAGTGACTTAATTATTTATAGGCATTCTTTATCTTATGCATATTTAGATGTATATGGTAAAGTCTACAGGATAAATATATAATGAAAAGAAATTATGAGGAAATTATAATTATGAGATTAATTTATGTTAGGGATGTTGATAGGTTGAGCTGGGCCAAAGCTAGCTGACAGATTATATTGGGGCTCAAGCTTGGCCAAGGCCTAACCAGGCCATAGGTAGCAGGCTTGAGCTCGAGTCCGAATTTGACTTGTTTTTATTATTCAATTAAAATATAAAAAATGATGCCAATATTTACAAAATGATATTGTTTTTGTTATAGTCGTTAGGCCTCAGGTGAGTCGAGCCCAAGCTTAAGCTTGACCAAGGTCTAGTCAACCTGGGCTTAGCCCCCGCCCAAATGCCATACCTAATTTATGTATAACTTTTAAATTGTTCCATATCATTATTCTATTGAGACTAGACATTAATAGAGCATAAAAGACTAGCAAATGTTATTTTTCTTCTTTACGAAGGAAGTAGTTGATCTCACAGACTAAAGTATAGAAATACTTAAGCAAGCGTATGAGTTCTTATTATAGAACAAGTTCAATGAACGGATCCCATATGAGAAATTTATTTGGAACATTACTTATAAATCTATGAAAATTCTCATTGTTATAATTGTATAAGTGATCATTTGACTTAAAATCTCTAAAGTATCTCATATGGGGATTGTTATATTTTGATACTAATTATGACCTATTTTAGTTTAGGATAGCTCAGTCAGGAGTCATTAGATATAACATGAATTATATGAAGGTAGTTGAGTGATCAATAAGGGATATAAAATGTTTAATTAGAGAATAAAAGAACAATTAAAGGAGTTCAATTTATCTAATCTTAAATATGATTTAAGGTTATAATCTATATCTATTGCTAACATATTTGGGAACCTAATGAGTCTCCCACTAAGAAAAGATTGAAGAGAGAATTTTTTTAATTAAGTTGGACTTGATTGTAAAGTTTGAGTCTCACACTAAGAAAAGATTGAAGAGAGAAAAAGGTTTTTTTTAATTAAGTTGGACTTGATTGTAAAGTTTGAAAACCTTTATTATTAAATATTTAGAAAATAAGGATTAATATTAGATATTAAATCTTATTTGGATATAATTGACATTAAAATATAATTAAATGTAATTTTGATTAAAGTTTAATTAAAAGTTTAATTTAATTTTAATTAAATTACTAAAATACTCAAACCTTATTATAAATGTACTTAGACTTTAAGGGAGCTAGTACTCCTTGCCTAAACCTCTATACAACTGTTGTAGAGTTCTCTTAACATGTTCTGTGAATACTGTCAAATGTCATAAACTTATGCGACTATGATAATTGAGATGAATTGATTTCATAAATAGATCGAGAAAAACAACAAGAAATGGATCAAATTTTAGAATAAGGTACAAATCATGTTTTATGCTTTATTATGTTTTCTATGCCAATAATGTTATAAAATTTAAGTGATCTTAGTTTTTGAATATCAAAACGAATTTGTATTGATTTCATTGCGTGTGGGAAAAGATCTTACCCTAATTTTCCAACAATTACCTCTAATTCTACTAATTCTTTTAGTTCTTAAACTATTTGTTAAATCATATATGCATAACTAAATTAATCATCTTTATGGTATTCTAATTCAAACATCAATGGTAGCCCAATTTGTGAGAAATTTTCAATATTCTCCCAGTTGGCTATATTAATTGTGTATTTAAAGCCATCTTCATTTATGTTAATGATCCTATTATGATTTCTCTTTAATGATATACACTTAAAAGTTCTTTTATGCTTCAAAATAAATTGGTATGTTTTCAAATCTTTAAATTTGTTTTCATAGAATAATAAAAGATAAAAGAAAATATTAAAGAACTGTTGCAAGAAAAGATTTTACTACAAAACTTATTTACAAGGATGACATGCATTAAGCTATGTGGAGATAAATATAAAGGTTTTCGATAAATTCATCATGTATCTGCTCTATAACTTAAAGTAAATTAGAATATTTATTGTCTATTAAGATAAAATTTTGGCTGACTAAGAACATAACAATAATTGATTTGCATTAGCATAATGACATCTACATGTGGATCACTAGAATTAGATGAAGCTATCATGAAGTTTAGCTCTAGTGTATATTCTTGTTTCAAATTTTGAAAAGGAGAGGGTTTTTAAAATATAAAATTTATCAAAACAAGAATAAATAACAATAGACTTATTTATAGAGTTGAAAAAAATCGAAAATTGGTACGGACATTAACATATGTTGAAATCAAATTAAATATATAGAATTGTGGCTAGGATTTCAAAATTATATCAAATATATAGAACCAAATTCGTGAATTTAAATCCTTTAAGTCAAATAAAGATGCGTCCTAAACAAAGTATAATATTTAGTTTTCAAATTTGCATGGTATTTATTTAATTAAATTTATTTACAAAACTATTGAGTAACATTTGTAGACTAAAAGTTTTCATATTCTACAAACTTAAATATACTAATTATCTAATGAAACTATATATCTTAATTAAAAGTTCTGTAAAACTACAAAATAATACTTTAGGTAAGGAAGAAATACAAAAAATATTATAATTCGATCTTGTACTATTTAACTCATATAAGTGACCACATATATTGTTTTTCAAATTTTATTTGAAATAACAATTTTAAATTAAGTAAAAATTTTAAAAATTAATTAAACCTATTGATATATAAAACTACGTATTCCATTTAGTTTTGGAAGTCTCTAATTTCTAAAGAATTGTTTCTCTATTTCTTGTATTCTTAGGGCCGTTTGGTTCCACTTTTATTTTTCTGTTGTTGTTTTTGGTTTCTGTTTTCTGTTTTTAGTTTCTGTTTTTTTCTTTAAAAAACGAAAACCTGTTTGGTTGAGATTTACAATATAAAAACTGAAAACAAAAACCTGTTTGATTGAGATTTCTAATAAAAAACTGGAAACAAAAATATGTTTGGTTTTTTATTATTATTTTTATTATTATTATTAAGTTATTCTTATTATTATTAATTTTATTTATTTATTTGTTGTTGTTGTTGTTATTACTATTATTATTGTTATTATTATTAATTTTTAATAAGTTATTCTTATTAT
>JAOSBM010000204.1:10042727-10059507 GCA_027568955.1 Erythroxylum tenue | reverse complement strand
AGTGAACTACCACAAATGCCCTTACACATTATTTCAACTTTAAAACTTAATTCCATCAATTCAAACAATAAATCCTAATAACAATTACATGCTAATTACTCCCAAATTAATTAATCCAATAAGACCTCAAAATTTTCAAAGACATGCTTTAAACAGTAAATAGCAACTTGGGGTCCAACACTTACTTACACATTCGTAACAAGGAGTTTCTATAGGGTATATATGTATTACTTCTCAATCATATTCCATTATCTATTTGCATTTCTACTATACAATTAAACATTATTTGCTTCATTATTGTCTATTATGATTATATGATAACTTATCTTTCGTATATGATGGCTTTTTTCTTTCCTAATTCAAAACAAATTAGCTTAATTATGCATAATTTCAAGCACTCTACCAATCTTGAAGTTGATTTCATGATTTTCATGACTTATATTTCGTATATGATGGCTGAGGTATAAAGTTGCTTTCATCGAGATGGAAAAACCTAGCTAGTTGTCCCAGATTTTTTTTGTAATCTCGCCATTTATAATTTGTAAACTGGTATTTATATTCATTATTTTGTCTATAAAAATTGTTAAAGTTGTATTAAAAATGTTGTATACGAAGAATATTCTTTTTATTGGTATAATTTAATGATATTTTACTTTTTATATGCAATATTTCATATTACGAATTTTATCATATTTTTGTATAATAAATTAACAAAAAATATAAATATTATATACAATAATATGTATTAAAATGTCAAATAATTAAAATTAACATGGAATAATATTTCGCTAAAATGTATATTAAATTTTTGACTATATTTTACAAAACGTAGCTAAAAATATTTGCCTACGTTTTCAAAAATGTAATGTAGCTAAAAAATTTTACCTACATTTTTTAAAACGTAGCTAAATGTAAACATTTTTAGAAATGTAGCTAAAAAATTTTGACTATATTTTCAAAATGTAGATAATAATTTTTAACTACGAAAATTAAGCATAACGAAAAAGTATTGGCTATGATTTAAAAAACGTTGCTAATAATTTTTTGCGATGAAAATAAAGTGTAGAAAAAAACTATTAACAACGATTAGCAAAAAAATGTGCTTACAATTTTTAGCTAAAGAGTTTTAGTGAAGTTTTTAGCAACGAATATAAATTAGCGACGATTTTTTTCGTGGCAAAACGTGGTTTCTATTGTAGTGATATTATGGGTGCTAAAGTTATCTCTTGGAAGTTAAGAGAAGCAAACTTCTACTGTCTTGTGTTCTTTAGAAGTTGGATGTATGGTTGTTGGTACAACATCTTGTCAAGTACTCTCTGGTTGTGAAGGATTTGAGATGATGTAAAGAAAAAATAAGTGAAGGCAAAAAAATCAAGTCTATTATAATAGGACAAGACTGCTGAAGACATCATTATAAAGTATTGCAATATCAAATGATCTTATAATTGATTTATTGACCAAGCCACTTCCATTAAATAAATGCATGTACGTAAGAGAGTAGAGTTATTGGAAGTTGGAGATTTCTACATTAGGAAAGAATGCTAAATGTAGTAATTGCTTAATTCATTCTCTTAATTTTGTACTCTTTACTGAATAATCAAGCCTTTAATTTAGTTAGAGATCGTTATCTTTTACCTTTATGTTAATCATATTGCTTTTCTTTTGAAGGATTGATACGTTGGAATCAGTTGCCGTATTGTGTTTTTTATTTTTTTTAATAATCCTACTTTGGAATATTTAAAGATTGCTTCATTAAATAAAAGAATTATCTTAATCATTACTATATTTTTGTTGCTTTTCAATTGTTTGATAAAAGCGTTGAGTAAGTTTTCTTCTTTATCATCTTGTTTTCTTTTTCATATTTTATAATTTCAATAAAATTAAAAAAAGTTACATATATAACAGATCAGTATTTTAAAAAATATATATAAAACCATACTATTAGTTCTCAACTGATAGTAGTATCCTTGTTCATTGCTCTATTGATTAACATACATATCAAACTACACTGGTTCAAACCCTTCTTTTGCTGTCTATATGTATGAACATTAACTATCAAAGGCAGTCCCACAGCCCAAACACCTGTCTCATAAGATAACATATTTCTCATCGTCTTCAAGTTTTCTTTAACACCAAAATTACTGTGGGAATTGTATCCTATGCCATGAAAGAATTTGTAATCAAAACCTTTTATCTATTCCAACTCGCATCAAAGAAGCCTTTAGCATTTACATACATACAAAAATGGGTTAAGTGACAAACGCATCTCATCCACTAATAAAAAGTTATTATCTTTCTTAATATAGTAAAACTCTATCCTCTGCGCACGAGTACTCTTTCCACCAAGACAGTCTCTGTTCACGTATATATCTCTCTGATCTCCTTTTTCAACACAAGTACATTTCCCAAGTTAACTCAATTATTGGTTCTTCTTCAGTCTTGTTTTTCAATTTCTTTCCAGCCTTACCTCCCGAACCCCTCTAATGGCCGTCCATGTACCTAAAATTTAGTTGATAAGCATATACTTTCAAGCTATTGACAAGCAAAAAGTAAAAAGAATTGAAACTCAGTCCAACCATTCATTGCCATCTCAACTTGAGAGCGATACATACATATGCAAGTACAGAAGTGGAACACTAACAATCAAATATTGGCAGTCCAGCCATGCATTTACACGTGTTATTCGTGTGAAAACCCTTCTCTAGGGATGAAAAACACTGTTTTCTCAGAATGCGTGTGTATCACTTTCCAGTCTGAATACAGTGTTCTTGACTGCTAGAGAAAGCTATTCAATACGACCACTGTAGTTTCCTACCAGTTACACCGAGTTTAGTTATGTATGGTAGCTTAGAATATATTTTGTCCAGTCAACCACGTTTCTTGGAGCATCTAAGAAAAATAAAAGGAATCAATCCCCTTAAGTAACGCCTTCAGCAGTTCAGCTCCCTTACAAATGAATTCATCCATACTGTATGTGTTTAAGTTTGTCTTCTTTAGCTTCCCACAGTACTTGACAGCTAATATATAAGAAATCATCATTTATCCCGTGCAAAATAGTAACCTTAGATGTTTCTAAAGACCAAAATATGATTATGATTTAGCAATGTCATCATCAACTTATATTTGGAGTTACAAATAAATTGTGAACCAAGACAAATTATGTGCAGAAACTATCATGTTATAACTTGTGATTATTATAACTTTACGATCTTATTTTGTGAACCAAATCCTGATGTCTCAGGTTCGAGGTGTGGCACAATCATATAAAACGACTGAGCATTAGAAGAGACAATACCTGACCGGTGAGGGTTCCGGCCCAAACCATATAATATATATATATATAGTCTTCCACCGATGAGACTTGAAATGATATTTCCCTCCGCCTGATTTCACTATCATTGACAAAAGATTAAATATTCGTTTCTTTTCACATGTGAAAGTGCAAGGCGTAATTAATGGAAGTGGAAATTCTTTTTATTTTATTTTCCCAGATAATAAGTTTATATGAAACTTTTACTAATCAAAATATATTAGTTTAGCATACGGTTTGAAAAAATATTAGAAGTCCACGAGACAGAAACTATTCCCTGATTTCGTAAGTAATCCAAGAGCTGTTCATTAGACATTAGAAACCCATGAAATAAAAGTTAATTGTCTAAGTATATCCCAGGTGTCTTAAATGTTCTTAATCATACAGCTGTTGGGATATGAAGGAATTTGAGTAACTTTGTACTTGCATGAGAATGGTCCATCTTATATGCTATTTCTTTCTTGATTTGATGGTTGAAAGAAAATCCCATTGAATGTTCCAACTTAAGTCTTTCTTTATTGGTTGTCTTGTCCTACATCCTCGTTAGGACCCACATGCACAGCCCCTTCTTTCAGATTAATCACACCTCATTGCACGCACAGGCACAGCAACTAGATCACCAACAAAATTCCTCTCAATTTGCATATAAAAGCAAAGGACATGGTTGAGATTTGAGACGTTCTTGTTGAGGTTCAGATATATTCTAATTCTCTAGGGTGTAGATAGATCTAGAGGCCTATATATAAAACCCTCTTTTCTCTAGTGTTTTCAGTTTTAACTCCCACTTAAAATTACTTGACAAGATCGTACCCTTACCATCCCTTGTCTCAAATAGTTATCATGAGGGCACCTGTGTCTTGTTTTACAAGGAGGATGTGTAATTCTACTGAAGAAGAAACTGAGTTGCGAAGAGGTCCTTGGACTCTCGAAGAAGACACTTTACTCACTCACTACATTGCTCGTCATGGAGAGGGTCGTTGGAATATGTTAGCTAAATGTGCAGGTAATGACTTGAAAACCCACAATTTCCATAATCATAATCAGCTGAAAGTTTCGTTTATGTGTGGCTTTCTGAATTTTTCAGGACTGAAAAGAACTGGAAAGAGTTGCAGATTGAGATGGTTGAATTACTTGAAACCTGACATTAAGCGTGGAAACCTCACTCCTCAAGAACAACTCGTAATTCTTGAACTGCATTCCAAGTGGGGTAACAGGTAACTAAGGCGTTATATATCTTCTTAAACTTAAGAAAGTCTCACAAGTAATTCGTCGGTCTTATGATATTCAATAAATTCAGGTGGTCAAAAATTGCACAACATCTTCCTGGAAGAACAGACAACGAGATCAAGAATTATTGGAGAACAAGAGTTCAGAAACAAGCACGTCAACTCAACATTGAGTCAAATAGCAAGAGGTTTGTTGATGCTGTCAGGCGTTTCTGGATGCCAAGATTGATTCAGAAAGTTGAACAACAAACTTCTCATTCCCCTTCTTCCTCTTGTTTAACAACCCTGAATTCACAAAGCCAAACAGTTACTTCTCCATCAATCCATTCAACAGTTCCGTCTTTTTCAACCTCAACAAATATTCCCCAAAGCACATTTGGTCACTATCCAAGTCTTGAAAGTGAAAGTGAAATTTTAAGCTCAAACACCAATCCTGGTGATGTAATTCTGACAAATTATTCCATGGCAACATCGGACTCGCAGAAGCCTCATGACATTCTCGAGAATTACCACATGAACCTATTTGGAACTGCTGACGTCTTCTGCAATAACTCAATTCTAGGTGACAGTTCCTACATGAGAGATAAAGATTTTTACATGGACGGGATCAATGTAGGTTGTCTGACAGAAACTGGGACAAGTTTTGAGAGCTCAACATGGGATTGCCAGATAGGTGAATTCAACTGGGCACCAGATGACTTGTCGGACACTTTGTGGAACATGGATGATATATGGCAGTTCAGGGACTTCTAGTTGTGGCCCATCGACAGATCATTTATTGACGAGCGCAGACATAATTCTAAACCTCTAATTGGATCAACAGTTGGAAAACTAGCATAAAGCATAACCACCACTGTGATTTTAATTAACGCAATATTGTTATGGTATTTTGAGTTTTGTTTGTTGGTAAGAGAGCATTATAATTAGCACATAGTTTAGTTGATTAACAGTTGGAAGTACTTTATGGCGATAATGACCATCTATCCACTTTTTATTTGCATTTCATACTTTTTAGTGAAAAGAAGAAAAGACCGCAAAGGTAGTGATAAAAATCAATGTGATGAAAAAAAAAAGGGGGGGGAAGAAGTGACTAAACATAGAAGTAGAGAGAGAGAGTTGGAATGACTACACGTTGAGATCAAAGAGAGAGAGAGTAGGAGTCATGTCTGTATACGTGTTTAGTTAAGACGAAGGTAGATTTTGGACTTTTGAGGGTGGGTATATGCAACAATGTTAAACAGTAGGAAATGACATCATTGATCAGTTTTCGAAATTAATACTCATGTTGGTGTGAATAATTCAGTACTCTTATTTCTTATATTTTACCCGTTAAAGGTTGACTCGGTGTAAATAAAGATTAATCTAAAAATAAATAATTTTAAAATATTTTCTCATAATTGAAATCACAGTAAGACACCTGTGAGCTAACCAAAAAAATTAACCAACTATAAAAAAAAACGTAGGTGAAGAAGTGGTGTCTTTTCTTAAAGTAACTAAAAATGATATGATAGACTGATAGTTCTTCCGCAGCGTTCTTAGCTAAAGATCTCTGGTGGCGCGGCAAGTCAATTGGTTCCAAATGGGAGTCCAGATTTTTTGTCCAGTTTTATGGTGTTTTATTGTGTCTAATGAATCTCAGTCATTTATTTATGTGGGTCTCGCGTAAATTCCACGTAAATAAACGTGGAGCCCTTATAAATAAATGGCTGAAATTTATTGAACATAATAAAATACCATAAAATTAGACAGAAGATCTTGTTCTCTCAAATGGTAAAAATACTTAACCATTTAACCGTACGAGTTCACCGTTAGTTTACATGTTCAAATTTATCTTGGCATTTGCAGGATACTTAAATTCCAATTAATTTCTTGTGGAATGTTGACTTTTTACAGGCTCACGTTCCGTATTAGAATTGTTTGTAATCAATAAAGACTTAGTTAAGCAAACATCTACAACATTGTTCTATTTAATTTAATTGATTTATAAAAATTTAACCACATAATAATGATTCAGAATTTGATATTAGATTTTCTACAAAATAATTAGATGTCAATCAGTATGGTCAACCCCACTTTAATTTTCCAAGTCTGTTTTGATATATACAAAATTGATAGGCGTGCTCTCGACTTACTATTTTAAGGTATATATGATTAATCTAAGACTATATCTCCAAATTGAACAAAGATTATAGGAACTTTTGAGCTCTGGAAGTTGATATATAATTACCAACATAAAACTGTTCTTAGATGGTTTAATTTAATACGAAACATATATAGTCCACCCACTCTCACTATAAATAAATAAATTTGTGTTAAATAGAGGCTTGGTTAGCTGAGAACATTGAAGCCTAAGTTTATTTAGTTGGCACTTGGAACCAAAGTTTTATTATGTATGTATATATGTAAGCCTAATGACCCCCCCAAATGTTGTGCAAATTTAACGAAGCCAGCCTTGCTAACCCGCGCGCACACACGTATATCCATATATGTTGTAAATAGTAAACTAAAACTGGATGTTGACGCCTAAGGAGAACACATTGTCTTGGTGCAAATTTGTCACAGTTTGGATTGGTAACACTTGCATAGAATAGGCATCCAATAGTTTTAAGATTCTCATTGGTAGGTTGTGTACCATATAAAAGTTCAAAGGGTGTTTTCCAAGAGAGTTGTAGCAATGGCATTTTATTTAAGATAAGTAGCAGCAAGTCTGCAATCACCCCATAAAGTCTATGGAAGATTTGCATTGATTTTTATAGCTCTAGTTGTATCAAGCAAGTGCCTATGTTTCTTCTCAACTACCACATTCTGTTAGGGTGTATAAGTCATGGATTTTTGGTGAATGATGCCCTGATTTTACATATATTTCAGACATTCTGTCATGACAATTTCAGAACCATTTTCTAATCTTACAAACTTAGGTTTGTAGTATAATGGTTTTGTATGTATGTGATAAAGGCAATGAAGGTAGGGCAAACTTATTGTTCATTGTGCAAAAGATAGGTCCAAGTAGCTCTAGTTTTGTCATCCACTATGGTTAGGAACAGGGGCAGATTCAGAAAAATTTTTGAGTGGAGGTAAAATTTTATTTTTAATAGAAGAAAAATTTTAATTGAAGCAATTTTTTTTTATGAGGGCAAAACTTAAAATAATAATTTTTTTACATGAAATTTTTTCGGGACAGTAGGAAAATTTTTTGGGGGCAGTGAGGGCAAGTGCCCCCACTTGCCTCCATTGTGGATCTGCCCCTGGTTAGGAAATAATGTGCACCATCAAGAGCAGGTGTTGTATAGGGCCCCCACAAGTCAACATGTATCAATTCAAAAGGATGAGCAGAAGATATAGTGTTTCTAGGAAATGACAATCTATGATGTTTAGCAAAGACACAAGTATCATAGAAAAAATGACTTGTATAAAAATGTTTACAAGCAGAGATATGAGACACTTTTGACAAAGAGCTATCACCTAATCTAGTATGAAAAGCATGTAAATTTGCTGCAATAGAAGAAACACTATGTAGGTTTTCTACAGAAAAAATTACTGTTCTTAGAGATTATTTCAGAAGAATTAGTAGCTTTCCTCAGTGGAAGAGCCTTGTATTTGTAGAGTCCATTAGAACCCTTACCAATAACAACAATTTTTTTAGTTGTAGGGTCTTGAAAAGTACAATGAGTGGGATAAAAATTGGCAACAAGATTCTGAGATTTAACCAACTTTTCAACTGAAAGAAGATTATATTTAAAGTATGGCACACAAAAAACATTTTCTAAAGTCAACAGAGGAGTTAATCTAATTTGTCCAATAATGATGACAGATTTTGTGTTACATTAGGTAGGGTTATAAGAATAGGCTTGGTAAGGGTCTTTGTAGTATGAAAGAGTGTAATATGTAGAGTCATATGGTCTGAAGCCCCTATGTCCACTATCTAATCAAGATACACATGCATATCATCACGTTGGCAAGATAAATAAGAAGAAGTTTGTGGTATAATACCTACCAAATTCACTAGGGCAGAATTACCACATTCTAGTATGGTCACCATAGGAGATTAAACTTTAAACATCCTCATCATCTCCTAGCACATTGCAGCAACAAGCCTTTGATCCACACTATTCTTCTTAGCCCCATCTATCTCATCTTCATAGTCAAAATCAAAAGGTGTATCATGACTAGAGATATTTTCAGGTCGTGCACTGGCTTGAGCAACCAATCTAAAGACTTTCTTTCCTTTATTCCTTTTGTACCAATTTGGATATCCTAACCTTTCAAAGCATTGCTCATAAGTATGGCCATCTTGTTGATAGTAAGTACAAAACCTTTTATCAGCATCCTTTCCCTTCTTAAAATCCTTTTTCCCATTAAAAGAAGACTTTCCAGTATTACTCTTTGCCGAGTAGGCTCAACTACAAATGTGGTTACTTGTTTTTGTTTTTCAACTTGTTGAAATTTATAGTATGCTCTATTAACACTAGGCAGAGGATCCATTGAAAGAATATGATTGTGAACAGACTCATATTCATCATTAAGGTGCATTAAAAATTGCATCAGCTTTGAACGACCTTCAATCTCAAAAAATTTTCAGTGATACCACAAACACATTCTTTCAATTTGCCACAATTACAAACTGGAATTCCATTTAGATTGTGCAATTCATCCTAACATCGCTTCAATTTGGTGAAGTAAGCAACAATTGAGAGATTACCTTAAGAGATATGACTCAGATCACGTTCAAATTGGTAAATCAATAGTCCATTACATTGACCATAACGCTCAATAATTTCTTTCCACAACTCTTGTACTGATTGCGCATAAAGAAAAGCATATGATAACTCAGTCACCATATGATTCATGATCCAACAAGTCACCATATAGTCACAACGAATCCACTTCTGGTAATCATAATCAATGATCAGAGGTTTAGGACAAGAGTCATCTATGAATCTCGATTCGATCTTCGCACCCAGTGTCATTTGCACTATGTGACTCCACCCAAGGAAATTACCTCCATTGAAGGGAACATTCGTGAGTGACATGCTTGGATGATCTACACTCCTCACATGAAGAGGATCGTTCACTGAACTGCCTCCTTGTTGATTGTTAACCACTACTTCTGAATTAGCCATTATTGAGAAACAAAATCAACAAATGCTCGGTGAAGTTCCAAGAAAAGACCAAATCCCTAACTATCAATGTTAGATTATTCGAAGAATCAAGCCAATCAATCAGAAACAAACAACAAATTTGTGGAAATTTTTTTAGGGATTTGGTAGTACCTTGGTCTTTGATACCATAAGAAAATTATAGGATTGCAGTAAGATGAAATGAAGAAGAGAGGAAGAGAAATGATGAAGAATGGTTGTTGCATTAGCTCTCATGATGTTTACAGAGAGTTCTAAAATAAAAATGCAACCCACTATCTAAATATAAAAGACCTTTTAAATACAGTTGTACATGTAATAAGAGAAATAAAATAATAATAACAAAGTCACTACATATTTCACATGTTGACGCCTAAAGAGCTAAGCAAAGTGTAACTAGAGATCAAAGCAAAATCTAGGTCATATCCAAGCACCATAATAGGTTTATCTTAAGACAACTAATTATAATGTCTTTAACTGTAAAATGACAACCATTTTCTTATCTCTAGGTCTTTCAACTAAATCTATCAATATTATGAATATCGTACCGGTCTGAAATTATCATAATATTGTATCAGTATCAATCAATACTTGGTACTATTTCTTATAATTTTTAAATTTATAAAATAGTCTTTATTTTTAAAATTTACAAAATAGTCCATCAATATATTGTACTGTATAATTTATAATTTTATATTAACTATATCTTTAAAAATCATAATAATAGCAATTTGAAATAATAACAATATTTTTTATTAATATTACTTTTTACATATTTCATATATAAATAATATTTTCAATTAATTAAAAATATTTAATCACCATACAAATACAAAATTAAGGATAATACAAAGTACTTAAAATGTTAAAATTTCATCATATAATAAATAATTATTATATTAAAATGTTAAATAAAAATATTAAATATCTATAACGCTCTAAATATTATAATTTATAACAAGAGTTCATGCTAAGGAAACAACCAACATGAAGTAAAACCTGAAACAAAAATATTTATAATTATATTTATATTGCATATATAGAATTTACCATATACATAAAATATAAGTGAAATTAAAAGAAGAGAAGGAATAAAAACCTAGAACTTCATTCAATTGAATATCTACTCAAATCGCATTGACCCTAATTCAATATGGTACAAAATTCTCATCATTAAGACGAGTCTTATCGTCGTCATCATTCAAATTCATTGCACTAAATGACATGTTAATACTTTTCCATCAAAGATTATCTTCCAAGTCAATCTTATCTATTAAACTAGGTTCTTTAGAAACTCAATCCACCAAAAGATCGATATGGTCAAGGCAAATTGAATATATAAAACTGCTTATTCTATTAAGAGTCCTAGTAAAATAATAACATTAAATTATTAAGAAGTTACAAGAAACTATATCCAACTTAATGATAATAATAACATATATTTCTCGAAGCTTTAAATTGTATCGAGCAAAAGACAAGTCGTTCTGGAGTGGATAAACTCAAATATGCTCTAATTTCTTTCACACCCTATTGAACTTACACATTAACTTAGAATTCAAATTGCAAACTTTTTCAATTCTAGAATACCACTTCCAAATTGGTCCTACCAAGCAACTATAAGACAACAAAAGTACCATTATAAACACAATAAAGTAATAATTGTAACAAAAGTGAAAAATATATACCTGGATTAAGTTTGTCTCTTTGACGAATAGATAATAGACATCCTAAAATCACCATAATCATCCTTATAAATTTTCATTTGTGAGCTTAAAAGATCTTGAATCATCTCATAGGCAAAAACAATTGGAATAGTTAATAACATTTCCCTATTAACTTCAACTTTCTTTGTAAAACTTGATTTGGTATAGACACTAAGATTTAAAAATATCTTAACTCAAATAGCAAAGAGTAAAGTTGTCTTACTCATCTCTCATTGATAACTACAAAATAAAATGTGTACTAAGAAGACCTATTTTTCATATTGGTCTTAATTGATTCATTTGCCCTCTCTATGGCATCATAAAAGTTACTCATTGTCACTTTCTCATCATTATCAGCCAACCAAAGTATCCTCACTACAGACTTACAAACTCGAATTACAAATTGACAATCGGACAAAAATTTATTATCTTTAAATATAATTCTAGAAATCTCTAATCCAATATTGGACGTAACATGCTGAAATGCAATCCCCTCATCACTTATAAATATTTGTCTCAACTCCTTCTTCATTATAACAAAACACTAAAGTGATAAAAATTAGTTGTAAATCTTGTAATAGCAAGAAGACACAAATTTTTACCATTTTTGAAATCCTTTCTTATTAAATTTAGGACCCATGCACGATTATAAATGAACTTGGTCACTTTTTTTGCTTTTTGTACAGTCTCATCAATAATACTAAATTATCTAGCATCTCCTATATTTTTCGATATTAGGTCGATGTAATACAACATAAGGAGTGTAATAAAAAGAATTATATTTGCTTTGCAATGTTCTTCTAGTTGCTTTATAAGCAGAATCATTATCAATAATAAACTGAATAATATTTTTCTAGCTCAACTTCATTAACAACTTCTTCTAATATTTGAAACAAAGTATCAGCATTCTTAACAAGACCAGATGAATCAATAGCTTCAAAACATTATCCTCTTTGCAAAATAAATAATAATAATAATAATAATAGATTCTTATCTTCTATTTGTTCAACCATCACACATGATTGAACACCAAAAATTAGCCTAACTCATTATTGTTTTATCCAAATAATTTTTTATTTCATAATTGGAGCCACTCGGAAGTGTAACTTTGTAGTCATTAGTAAAAGAGCTTTATATCTTGGACCATAAGAAGAAATTGCATCTACTATAGGCTGATAATAGGCAACATTAAATACTACTTGAATCATGTCATTATCTAGCTATTGTTATGTCCACATTATGATTCGACTCTCTAGATTGTAAGACACTACAGATTGAAGGATGAGCTCCAAGATTTGTTCATGGTATAAAGAAATTAAACATTTGTCTTCTTCTTTTCTTAATATCTGGTGTAACATTCCCTTCTTATTAGATAGGAATACTACTACCTTCAACATCCTCATTATCATCCTGATTACCAACAAAAGACTTTTAATACCAATTTCATAATTTAATCTTTGTCTTCTATCATTCTCATTCTGATACTCTTCAAGCAAAGTCTTCATTTGTCTTTTCACATTATGAATCACTTGTTTACAAGGCTCTACATCACCTTTGACCCTAGCTAAATGCTTCTTTAAGCTAGTGATCCCTTCACCTTTCAAATGCTTGTTACGATACAAACAAATAGTATGGTTCTTCATTCTGAGAACTAATCCAGTATGAGCCCAAGACAGATCATTGAATCTTCCTGAAGTGGTTAAATTATTAGGAGCACTTGAACTTCCTTCCATTTACCTATAAAAATAAATGAAGACATAAATCAAAATAACTTCATAACTTCATATCAAAATAAAGTTTTGTAAAAAAATATGAAGAAATAGACCAATAATATTTTCTCAATAACTCATGTTTTTTTTTCTAAACTCAAACATTAAATATATACATTGATTGTTGCACTTTCACAACTATAACTCATTTTATGTGATTACATAATTTAAACATAAGATCACAACTATAAAATATTTTTTGCAATTATATAATTCAAAAATAATCTCATAATTATAACCTATTTTGTATTATCATATAATTCAATCTTAAACTCAAAAATTACAATGATAACTCATTTTGTGTTATTATATAATTTAACCGTAAACTCACATCTATAATTCAATTTGTGTAATCACATAATTCAACCATAAATTACAAATATAATTCATTTTGTGTAATTATATAATTTAAACATAAACTCACAACTATAACCTATTTTGTGTAATTATGTGATTCAACCATAAACTTTAACTATAACTTATTTTGTATGATTATTGATTACTTGATTAAATATTACAATCATAGACATAAAGTCACAACTATGACTCAATTTTTATAATTAATAATCATATAATTTAACCATAAATTAACTATTCCATTTTGATGATTACAAAAATTCAATTTATAATATATAACCTAATTTATAATAAAGACTAACTTTTCATTTAAATTTCAATGAATCTCAATCTCAGTCTCAAATTTCAGACAAAAAACAACCTTGAATTCATATTCTAATTCCAAATTTCACATAACAAATGAATAACTTTAAATTTATAATCCAATTTAAACATAACAAATTCTAATTTCTAAACAACACTAACCACTCTGTTAATTTTTATGAATAAAACAAATTCAAACTTCCATTTCACTATTCCACAAGCACAAATTCACAATTTACAATTGACAATTCATAATTCACCACATCCACAAGTCCACAAGCCTACAACACAAGCAATACATTATCAAATTCTCAATTATCACACATGGTTAGGTCGGCAGCTCCTGGGCCCAAGCCCAGGTCCAATTATCATCAGCCCAGTTGTAGGAGACAACCTCCCATGCATACGTGAAGACCCACTTGAAAACCTAAACCTAGCAACTATCCCATATATAAGGTACTATTTCGCCATAATTCAGGTACGAGACTCATACTTTGCTTCTTTCTGCCTTTAGCTACCCATTACCTTCACCAAAAACCTAACTTGAGTGTCGGAGGGGCCTGCCGTCAACCAACCCCCGGCGTGCCTTTATTGTTTTGCAGGTATTCTCAAGCTCAAGCCTCTCGAGACGATGGATCCAAGCAACAACATCCAGCCTCAACAGAATCAAACTGAACCATTTGACGCCCACCGTGGGGCCCAGCATCAGGGTACCACGTCCAGAAACACACAGGTCAGTCAAGCGGCAGCAGCCAATTTTGATATCGCCGCCGTCACGGCACTTGCACTACAACGGATGGGTTCGCAATTGCCTGCCGCTCTCCCACCAGCACATCACGAGTCCCATGCGCAATCTTCACACCCGAACGATCAGCCACAGCCTCAAAACCAAGATCAAGAGGCACAAAGCATAGCCCTAGAGGATAACGTCGAGACTAACTCGCATCCAAACCTCCAGCATCTCCCAGACGTAAATCCTCCTGCACCGCAACAAACCTCCCTTACCAGGAGGCAGATAGAGGAAGCGATCGATCTATTAATTCGCCAAATCTTGCAGTCTCCGCCCGAACAACAGTAGACGCGCACTAGACAGATTGGGGCGATGGCCGATCGCCATTCTGCTGAAGCCCTAGAAAAGATCATGGACGATCGCATCAATATGGCCATGAATTCCCGTTCGACTTATCCATCAACACAGTACAGCTCTCCTTTCATCCCAGCGATCTTGGATAGCCTCCCTACGGTCAGAGCCAAAATACCGATGCCTGAAAAATACACTGGAAAGACCGATCTCCTAGACTATTTGTAGCACTTCCAGTCGATGATGAACCTACATTGCGTCCCGGACGCCATTCAATGTAAGGCATTCTGTACCGCTTTTCAAGAAAGAGCTCGGCGATGGTTCAATAGCCTACTCCCGTGCTACATCACTTGCTTCAAGGATTTTAAGCTGCTATTCCTCAGTCAATTTGCCACAAGTAAACGACCACAGAAGACTGCCTTGGAAGTGATGCATTTGACCCAAGGAAGGAACGAAAGTTTGTTGGAGTTCATCACTAGGTTTAACAATGAAGCTGTTGAAGTACCTGACCTCACCTGCTAGTCAATGTTGGCCGCGCTTATGAGCAACATAAGGGATGAAGAGTTTAAGAAGTCTTTGGCCCTCGATCAGCCCAAGTCCATTCAAGAGATAAGAAGTCGGGCGGACAAATATATACAGCTCGAAGTAGTGTTGAAAAACACAAAACGTAGAGTAGACGACCGTGGGCCGAGTGACAGAGCAGATGACTCACAAAAGAGACAGAAGGATCAATCAAGCTGGAGAAAGCCGATCGATCGACAGGGACAAAGACGTGAATCCTTCACTCCGCTCAACAGACGATATGTGGAAGTATTGGCAGCCATGAGAGCAGATGGGGAACCTCTCGAAGAACCCACTCAGTTGAGAACTCCCATTAGTAAAAGGGACCCTGATTTATATTGCCGTTTCCATAGAGATGTCAGTCATGACACGGAGGATTACAAGGGGAAGGTTGAACAGGTTCTTGAAGTACGGAAGAAATATCGATCGAAATAACGAGGGCAGAATCGATCGGTCTGACAACTGGCGACAACCTTGGAGACAAGATGACAGGAATGATGTTGGAAGGCCAAACAAAAGTACGGACGATCAACGCGACAGGAGAGGGAGGTCCAGGGCAAGAGGTGATAGAAACACCGAACAACAGGACGACCGACCGGTTAGGATCATCAACATGATTTTCGGAGGTAGTGTAGCAGGAGGGTCCACCGTCAGAGGAAGGAAGAGGTATGCCCGACAGATCGCTGAGGGCCAATCAGTAACGAAAAAGCCACAGACAGATGAGGTGATCTCGTTCGACGAATTCGATCTGGCTGGGGTTAGCTGTCCTCATGACGACGCATTAGTAATCAATCTGAACATGGATGGCAGCGAGGTAAAACAGGTGATGATCGATACATGTAGCTCGGCCGACCTATTGTATTATGATGTATTCAAGCAAATGAAGATACCAGAGGATCGACTCCTGCTAATAGAGGGACCCATCAAAGGGGTAACTGGAGCATCAGCCTACCCGTTCGCCCGAATTTTTCTGAAAGTAAAATTCGGACAAAAGCCATGTCAGATAGAGAGGGATGTTCAATTTCTGGTTGTGAATTTTATAGGGGCGTACAATGCGATAATCGGACGAGCCACTCAAACGCCATCAGAACAGTTGTCTCCACCTATTATCAAGCAATGAAGTTCCCAACGTTCCATAGAATCGGTGTTGTCAGAGGTCAACAGAGAATCGCTAGGGAGTGTTACTTAGCGGAAACAAGAACCCTGGAGGGAGCAGTAGTTTTGGCCGAGGCGGATGGTAAACATCCTGCGCGACGCTAGTGACAAGGTTCTACCGAGGCTCCGGAGTTCTCAGAACCTAAAGACGTTTTATCAATAGATAAGCTTGCTTTATTT